>JANVCC010000017.1:33947226-34186160 GCA_025345505.1 Todiramphus chloris collaris
CCTCTCCTCTCCTCTCCTCTCCTCTCCTCTCCTCTCCTCTCCTCTCCCGATCCACATGCAGTCACCCTGCATGTGACAGTTGGCTCCTTTTCTCCTGGAAGCCTCTGGGGATGTGTGACAGATGCTCTGGATCATCAGGGAGTAGCAAGCAGCTCAGGCACCGGTGCTGGATCCAAGCTCTCACCTCCCAGTTCCGCAACAGGAAAGCTCAAGTCCCAGTTGGTCCAGGAGCTGGTAAAGCCCAGGTATGCCACAGCTCTGCCTTGCTGCCCCAGTGTGAGCACTTGTCTCCCCCCAGGAGCAGGGAGCAGCCCACAGCACAGGGAGAAGGCAACGTGCCTCTGCCGCCTGCCCTCCCACACATGACCACCTCGCCCTGGGGGGCAACCACAGCTCTTATCAGTATTCAGCCCCTTGCTGTGAGGAGGAGGGATCATTTTCCTTTCTGGGTCTCTCTGCTCTCCCTCTAACCCTCTGCTCCCTCTTTCCCTCTCATCCATTTCCTTTGACACTGGTCCTAGGCCCACTGCCAAGTCTCAGATCCATTAGCGAGGTGCCTTGCTGACTGAAGCACAAATCAGGATGGATCCGGGTGCAATTAGCAACTTCTCGCACCTCATCTGGAAGGCATTAGCTTGGCTTTCGGGGGAGGGGGTTATGGGTTGGGAGGAGAAGAGAGAAATAAGAAGGAATGGATATAGATGCCAAACAGAATAAATATGCTATTTCTGCCACTCTTAGGAACCTCCATCTAGCATCCGACAGCAACATACAAACAGATGTGCAATACCCATCTGTGGGGCACACAGTTACTGTACCAAGTCAGTGTGGCCCATAGACCTTCCCTCCCAGGAGGGTGTGGTTATCAGGTCCAAGAAAGTACCGAGATGGCATGAAGGTGTACAGTTAGACACAGTTTGTGAGCGATGTGCCTCCTGGTTTTACCTCACAAACCAAGGCTTGTGGTGATGGTGTCTGTTAAGTGCACTTTGGTGTACCTTGCACTCCTCTTACTTTGGTGCTTTGCTTCATCTGGCTCCCAGGGCACTAAAATCCCTAGCAACATGATGATGTGACGTCTGTCTTATACTTGAAGAGCTGAGATAGACTAGAACTTACTGGTTGTGATGGTCCACATGTGTATTGTAGAGACAAGCCCCAGATAATATAGTTCTCAGCAAGCCAGGCCTCTGTACAAAATATATTTACCCTAGTTTTCTTCATCCAGCCTTGCAGATACCTTTGAGGAAAACCTTAGTATTGCTGTCAGCAGAGACACAAGCCATCCCCTGCTCCCTTGCCACCTTGCTCTGGGCTACAGCCAGGGTGTGTGGATGCACAGGAGGCTGTGACTCTTGGGCAGCCTCAGTCCCAAGCTAACGGGACAGAGAAAACATACTCACAGGGTGGCCTTTGTGTCCCCCGAAAGGTTCTGCTCTTTCATGGGCACGACAGTGCTGTCACAGAACACGTCTCTAAGGGATTATGATATTGCTGACCATTAGAAAAGGTGACTGTCAGAGTGAGTTTGAAAGCATTCTTGAGCTCGGGAACAAAATGCTGGCAACCCCTACACTTGTCCCTTGTCATCTCTGCAGAAATATAGGCCGTGTGTATCCCTTTAATTTGTCCTCCATGCCCTATCTTATGAAAGGGGACAGAGCCAGACTGTTCATTCCCTCTGCTTTTCCTTTCTGCCAGATCTTAGCTTTGGGGAGAAGGCAGGGTGGAAAGTGGGGGAGCCAGAGGCTGTCCTGAGCCCCTCTGCAGTGATGGAACAGTCTGCTAGGAAGTGGGACCCTGAGGGATACAGGTGGCTGGCATGCCTCTGAAATGGCACGTGTCAGGCTAGGAGCATTTGGGGGTGGGGAAAAAACACTGATCACAGTCTTCTCTTACTGGAAAGCCCACTAGCTTCCAAAGCAAGGGGAGACAGCTTTTATTTATTCATCTGGGTATGATCCCAGTACCCAGACATCAGGTTCCCCTCACCATAGCACACACAGGCCCACTTCCCAGGGCCACCTGCTGATGGTCAGGGGCTGGGGAAGCCAAGGCTTCCTCTGAGCCAGTGATCTCATGTTATTTCTGTGCAGGCAGCAGCTGGAAGTAGCTGACAACATCTCTAAGACTAATTTTTCCTACACTGGCTGTTGCCAAACCATCGTCTGTGGAGCCCTGATGGTTAATGAGCTCATGGAAAGTGACCTGCACCTGGACTCAGGGTCCAGCCACCTTCTGAAGATTTCCAGCCCTGAAACTGTGGTGACATAGGTGAGAGGATGCCTGCGAGAAATGTTGAGGGCTGATATTTGCTGGTTCAAAAAGTTTGGGACATTGTTATATTATGTTCTCTGTTGTTTTCCCTCTGGTAGGTATGTGTATAGCAGGTAAAGGTGGTGATAGTTTATTCTTCCAAGGCAAACAAGACTGGCAGTGAATGATGTTGGGATAGCTTAGCAGGACTCTGAAGTGGCTGGAGGGACCTTCTGACTGTTGTCTCTGGTTTTGATACAAGGAGGCAGAAATGCAAGGCAGGAGAGAAAGCCTGCACATCCTCTTGCCCATCCATGCCTCTTGCTATCAAGTTGTGGCAGGAGATGCTGCAAATTCCCCAAAGCCAGGGCTGCCAAAGCACTTTCTGTGATGGCAGAAACCATGACATTCAGCCTTTCAGCACCCTTGTTCGTCCACAGAATGTGACAAGAAGGTGGCCCTGCAGTACTCAGTGTTTCCGAATTATCAGACACAGAATGCCCACAGAAGGATAGTGTAAAACAGCATCTGGGAGCTTCCTCTGGGAGAGGAACACCAAGTAGATGGAAGAAGGGCAGAAAAGGGGGAGTGGATGTGCAGTGAAGGGTGCAAGCGCCATGGTGGCAGGAAGCGCACCCCATGCTAGGTGCTGCTGTGCAGGAGCAAGGGACAAGGGAGGCCACATGCCCCGGGGAGCCGCAGGAGTGAGTGTCTGCCCTCCCTCTGGTTGCGAGTGGCTGTGCCTTGCCTACATGCACGGATGCAGAGGAGGACACCCGCACATGCTCTGCCGGCAGCTGCCTGCACGTACTCTCTTGTTTTCCTGTCTGGGATGGAGGGAGAAGGCCTGGCTTTGGTTAAGCCCTCGGTCACTTGAAGATGCCTTTCCTATTACTCTTTTGTTTTTCCTTCTAAGCAATGTTCCTATTTAACTCTTCCAACTCTCGCCTATAGTGTAGCCTGCCCTGCCTGAGGGCTGACCCAGGTCAGATGCAATTTGTGAACAAGGTGGAGTTGTTGAACTCTGGGGATGGAAACCCCTTAGTCTTGCAGAGGGGCTTTGGGAACCTCAGCACATGGGAAGGATGATGCTGTTGAGAAGAGCTAGGAGGCCAGGATGAAGATGCACCAGTGGGTCAGGGCTGAGCATGGTAGAAATACCTAAAGACTCAGTCATGGCATTATCATGACTGAATTTGGCTCCAAACTTCAAAACTGCAGAGGGGAGTGGGGGAGGCGGAAAAGAAAACATGCAAAGGCCTTTTTAAAACCCAAGACCACAAGAAAAAACTTCCTATAAACAAACCAAATGGAAATATTTTTTTAGTACTATAAACATTTCCCCTTGAAGCATTCAACCCAAATATTGCATCACTGTGCTAAGACATAAACAAATCTTGCAGTGAAAGAGATGCGCACCAACAATAGACTAGCCTGTTTGCCTTGTCCGGGCTGCAAGAAGTGCAAAAAATAAACAAACAGGGCAAAGAGTGACAGGCAGAAGAAAGATGTCTGAGTACTTGTTTGAATATTTGAGGGAGGGAAGAAACACACACCCCACCCCCAAATCCCACTGAAGTTCAATAAGGAAATTCAGGGTCCTTAGGAAATCACAGCTCTGGCAGATCATAGGACACCAGCCAGACTTGTCTTTCAGAAAGCAAGGTAGCTTCTGGTTTTCTCCAAATATATTCTCAAAAAGCATCTTTGACGCTAATATCTCTTGGGTAATGTTGTATTTATTTTTCCAGTGATTGCAATGGTGGTAGCAAGAACTAAACTGACCAAGCTGTGCTGTGTTTCATACTGACATTGTGCTTGCCCTGCGGGGAGCCCAGCCACCCGCCCACAGGAAGATTGTTGTCCTCTGAGCAGCGGTTAGCAGAATTTCAGCAGGAGGCAGGGGTCTGAGGCCTGGCTTTTGGCAGGTAAAAATCTTTAGAGGAACTCTAGGAGGAAGAATTTGGCACCAGTTAGAAAATGTGAAATACCCATAAGAAAGACACACCTGAGGAACATCAGGTTAGGGTGATGCTGGGGGCCAGGGGCTGCCTTCTTGGTGTACAGAGAGCCCTAATCTGGCTCTACCCCCACTTTTTTTTTCACATTTTTGGGATGTAGTAAGACTGTAGACTGCTGTACTTCTGACAGTACATGAAGAGACCTGCCTCCAGTCCTTCCTCTTGCTTCTGTGGCAAGGAGCGCACTGTCCCTGAATGGGAAAGGAGACCAGGCAAGGACATGCTGAGGTGGAGGCAGCGGCAGAGGCAGGTGATGGACAGGGTGGTATGCACCATAGCATAACTGCACTTGGCAATTTTGGTACCTCTTGGTATCGTGTGTTTGGAGTCACAGTAACATGTTGGGACCAGTATTTTGCTCATCCCTCATACAGACACTGTATGAGCTGCCAGGGATCTCCTAGCTTTGTCTCTCCCACCAAGAGACAGGCACAGAGCTGCAGAAGTCAATCTGGTAGGAGGGGATTTCACTCTTGTTCCAGCTCACACAAGAAACACTGTAGAATGGGCCACCAAAAAAAAAAGCTGCTTAGATGTTCAGTCTCACGGGAAAGTTTCACTACCAGAAAGCTAGTATAACTTGAAACTTCTTGGGTAGATAAACTGGCTCTGGATTCTGCTGAGATGAAACAGAAATATGATTATGCTTTGATCCCTCAGCTGGGGTGATGCTGCTCAGTCACTGCAGTGAGCAGAAGCAACTACAATTTCTCTGGTGGCTTAATGTTCTTCTGTGAGTTCTCCTGGCACTGAGCTGTACTAGGCACGGTCCTCACTCTCAGCGACCCCAGCCGAGCTGCCTGCAGCGCTGTAGGGAACAGCAAACCTTCTGAGACCATTTGATCTCCCTAGACTCTCGACAAAAACTTCTCCATGCATGCTTTAGTCTTGAGAAAATGACTTCAGGTGCTGCTGCAGGAGCTGATTTACGAGGGGAGGCTGAAAGAATAAAGGGCCTCACACACTTCTCATGTTACATTGCATCTAGCTGGTGTGAACTCAGGGGCGTTTACGCCCGGCTAACTGCTGGAGAATTGGGCCCAGACCCAGTATATCTGTCTGACCAACAGAGAGGATCAAAGACCTGTAGATGCTAAGCAGGGGTGGTCCAAAAATATTAGAATCAGAAGTAACAGGATGAACTGTATCAGAGTAAAATTTAAGTTGTAGCGAAAAAATTGCAGCTGACATCTATTCCCCAAACTGTTGTTCTGCCTTCCACGAGAAGCTCCTAGGTACGGCTTACATCAGTCAGGAAAAGGGATTAAATGGGGTTTGGGTTTAGCACAGTCTGGCATGCAGCAGGCAGGATAGATTGTGAGTATTTTGAGCTCAAGTCTTCAGAAGGTGGTCTGCAAGTGGATTACAGCATCCTTCTCCAAATTCCCGCCCATACGCTCGTGCCTCATGCAACATCTAACACATGCAGTCAAATGAAACGGCGACAAATAAAAGCAGCTGGCAGAAATGAAAAATGCAGAATTTCAAAGCTTAGCTTGATTTTTATTTGGCAATAACCACAGGCTTCTGTGTGGTATCACACCATGAAAGTATTTGAGTAGATCTTTTTTCTTCCCTGAAACGTTAGTTTGTTCTTTGGATTAAAAAAGGATCGGAAACACTAAGCTATATAACCTTTTAAATTTCATCTAACTCTTGTTGTTAGAGACTGTAAGCTCCTTAGTACCATGGCCTTGGTATAAGATAGGATTCCTAAAGTTTCTAAGAAATGAGTGGTTAGTGCCTTATGTTGCTCTTTAAAATGTACTAGAAGTGTACACATGAACAGCCTAATGAGAGAACAAAACAGGGCATATATGCACAGAGGTGCACAGAGGTAAGAGCAGCTCTTTCACTTTTTGCCTTTTAACCAGTCTCCAGATTGCAGTAAGCTGACTGGATACAGTGGAGGCACCATGTAAAAGTAAAGAGGAGAGTATTAAAAGGATACTGCAGATAGGCAATACATAGCCAGGTTGACCCAAAGGAGAGGGACTTAAAACAGTTCACAAGTCAGTGTCTGCAACGCTTAACAAAGGACAGTTGGAGATATTTTTCTGGAGATGATATAAATGGGTCATATGAGGAATAAGGAACAAAAAAAAGGAAACTGCAAGTTGGTAAAATAATGATGTTTTGAGAGATGTGTCCCTCTGAGTTAGACAAGTGAGCAGCAAGGAGAAGCTCTGTCTCACAGCAGTGTCTCCTGCAGGCTAGCTGGTTGGGCTAGCTGCTGGGGACATAGCTGGAGAAGGTAGGTTTAGGGAGGGTGACACCTCTGACATTGCTTGGGAGGTCAAGAATGTCCTCTGGCCTGTTCTGGGAAAAGGGGGGTTATCCCAGGGTTCATCCTCAGAACCTTGGGGTTTGCACCAGCCCTCCCTCAGCCCCATGAACCCTTAGCTGAGCCCAGGGTCCCAGGAAGCACCAACTTGTGCCAGGGTCCAGAGGCTTCCCCACGGGCTGAGCCAGTGCCGTGGGGGCTTCCCTGCGCTCCCCTCGGTGCCTGGCTGTCTCCAGGCCCCAGCCGCCAGGCTGGGATGTGGGTTAGCAGATTTTTTCCACGCTGTTTCTCCGGGATCCCTGACAGAGCCCATCAGAGCTGCCTTTTATCAGCACTGCACGCCTTAGTGAGCCTGTCATGATTCACACACAATGTGCTCTGTGCCAGATTAATCCGGCCGGCTTTCATGCTCAGGATGTGGGTGACGGGCAGGGTGGGGGGGCACGGGGACAGATGCAGGGCTAGCAGGGGCCCAGGAGACTGGGGATCCCCAACCTTTTCAGTTGTTGAAGTTAAGGACTTGTTTGAGGGCGGTTTCAGGGGACAGGGGAAGAACATTGTTCATAAGCAATGAAAATGAAAGAAGGAAAGGTAACAGGTGTGTGGGAAAGTGGTAAAGGAGGAGAGATTATAGGTAAATAATAGGTGAATAGGACTACAACAAAGAAAGAATGTGTTGTAAAGGGAGATCTGCATGCCTTAAAATGTAAGCTCCTTTGTTGATAGACATGACAGGTAGCTGTTTCATATAGGTGTAATTACTCAGAGACTGCACCCCAGCTAAAGGGATCTGTTCAGCCTTCAAGCATTAACCTGGAACACCTTTAAGATGCCTTCCTATCCTGACTGTTGGTGTCTGTAAGCCCCCAGTAACTTACTTCAGATTAAGGGAATCAGCAAAAAGTGTGAAATCCTAAATCCAGTGAAGTCTGTAATGATGGGAATAAGACTCCCAATTACTACTGTAGCACCAGGTTTCCATGCAGAGTCTTCAAAGAGAAAAGAAGTGGTTCATCTAACATGAGAAGAAATAAACTGCTTTTTCCAACAAACCTCTGCAAGCCTAAAAGCAGATAGCAGGGGAAAAGGATCAGTAAAAGCCACCTAACTCAATACTACATGAACATCTCACACTCCCTGTCCTGATTCCTAGCTGAAGGTGTGCACACACCAAGAAACCCCTCAGTATTCCATGAGCTGGGGATGTTGCAGACATGTGTGCATACACATAATATGAAAGCATAAGCTAACATGTGATCTCTATTGCATATATACATATATCTCCTGCAATCTGAGATTCACAATGATCCTTTGAAATTAACTATTCTTTCTATTACATTTTACCCATGAAACCCTTATTTTCAGCATCTACTGCCTAAGTTCCCATCACCACTTGGAAGGGTAAACTACTTTATCAACATCCTATCCTGTTTATTCACTTCACATGCATCCTAAAGTTTCCAAATAATTTCCTGCTCAAGCACCTGAATAAGCTTGTCTGCTGCTGAAATGTCACCTTCTCTGAGGTAAAACTCAACACCTATTTAATAACACATTGCAACATTGTCACAGCAAAAGATGACATGCATGGTCTTGTTTTCATGTCTGTCAGGGAAGCATGATATGGATTTTGGTGATGAACCCAAAGATGGGAGGGCATGTGCTTCCTCTTTCTGCACACAACAGGGTCATGGTGTTCTTGTATCCAGTCTCAGGACTTCCTACATCCAGCACTGGTAGTGAAATGTGTGGACATGATCACAAATGTGGTTGCAGCAGAAGCTTTAAACTGTAGAAGAGTTGTTGCTAAGTCCTGAGGAAGGAAAGCAGGATCCTAGGGGAAAATAAAAGGCTATTTATTTTGGGCATTTGTCTGAGCTCCTTACACAAGCAAAAGATTTTACCCATTGCATTTGACAATATCCAAATAAAAAAAGAAAACTTCTTCTTAAAGACCCTGTTCTCCACCAAAAATGTTGTGTGACTTTGTAAACCACTCCCCAAATACAAAAGGATCTCCCTGACTGCTGATCCCTAAATGTTTTCAGGAAAGGCAACAAATGGACCTGAGCTGGGTCATCTCATAGGTCTAGGATACCACTGCCCATCCAAATATTTCCTATGAATGAACAGACTACAAACAGAAAGGTAGCACTTTACAATATCCTCCGTAGATATATAGCATAGTCACAGCTGTACCCATATGTAACGCATTTTATACCAATATACCTATGACTGCACAAAAGAAGAACAATACTTTTGCAGGAATACGTTTCTTTTATATTTGTACCATGTCTGAAATAGGAATTGTACCAGTAAAACCACCCTGTGGCCAATCCCTCTCTAGGCAGAGCTAGCACCAGTTCACTGAGATTTTATTTCAGAATACATATGTTACCCTTCATGTGCATTCATGCTTGCACATGAGGGGGAACATGTATATTCTGAAATAAAACAAATCTCAGTGAACATATATTTCTGACACGAGCGTGAGCTTGTCACAATCAAGTGTATGCCTTTGATTTGGACCCTAGTGGTAAAACTAAACTGACATTAAGTTGGTTTAGTTTAAACCATCACAGATTTCCTAATATAGACAGGTCCTATCTCCTGTTCTCCTGTCCCACTCCCTTCTTTCATTTGGCTCTCTGAGTTTTGACGACTGAATGACTTCCTCCTTTGTTTCTCTGATTTCTTTCCTAATCTTCTGCTCCTGAAAGATGCTTAGTTCCCGAATCCCTGTACAAATACACTTCCCTTTCTAAGCTTCTCACCAGCCAAACAAGGTTTTATTTGTTTATTTAATTTGACATGCCGAGAGAGAAATGATCCCATTTCCTATGGATTATCGAAGTAACAAATAGCTTTACAAGAGGGTAAACAAAGTAAAACTCATGCTGAATCTCCTTTGAACCAGGGGCTTCCCGTTCATGTCCCTTCCTAATGTCTTTCTCCTCTCCTCCCCGCTGCATAAGGGATGACTTTCTGGTCACTCTGGACCTTGGTCATTGCTCTCAGACCAGCCTGCTGCTGTGGCTGAGCTAGTCATCACCTCCTCATCCTTCCTTTCACTAAACTTACCATGAATTTCCCACAGTATGCCCAGACAGCTTTGAACTCGCTCTGTGAATAAGCATTTTCTCCATCTTGTCTTTGGCTCCATAGCCCAGTTCCCCCCATCGATTTTTCATTTTTCCAAAGATTCAGAGATAGAAAAACCTGGGGGTGAGTTCAGGAGCCTCCATGGAGGCAGGGAAGCCGCACTTATTTTTCTTGGGAGGCACCAGGCGTGGACCCCTGAAAGCATCACTCTGCGCACACGCCTTTTGCAATGTGTATTTTTGGAGGAAAAACAAAACAAACGAAAAACAAAACCACAAAAAAATAAAAGGCCTGAGTGTGGGCTAAAATTTAGGAGGACTCAAAGACAAGGGTGCTGATGAGATCCCTCAGGGGAACAGAGCCCAGGAATGTGCAGCTTACCTTTTTTTGGGGGTGCTTATTTTTGGGGGCTGGGGCCTAGACGGCTGCCCCCCTGCCCCCAACATCCCTTTCTGTTTATTACTCCTGCGGTAATTGGGAGGCATGTGTGGATGAATTAAACATAGCAGGACGGATGAGAAAACTCTCTCTCTTAGCTGGCTGAATGAGCAAATTTAACTGAGCCTGTTACCCACTGAGTATCGTGCCGACATGCCAGGGTCCGGTTTCCTTTGAGCTCGCCCTTTCATGCAGAGTCCCTCCGTGCCCCCTGCCTTGCTCCACACAATATCAAACAGCTGGAGTTTCTGCGGCCCTGAGGAGGAGCCTTTGCATCCAACGGCAGCAGCAGTGGGAATTTCACCCAGGATCAGAGAAGGATAGGGCTGATCTGGGCTTCGGCATCTCCCAAGGGGAACAGGTCCCCCAACAGCTGCAGCCTATTGCCTGGTCAATGCCCATGGTAAAAGCTTCCTTATGTCTGAAGGAAGTGGGGCTAAAGGAGGAGGTTTTGGCTTTTACACTGCTCTGTGCTTCAGCCTGGCCAGTGGCACTCAGAAGTCAGTTCAGGTGGGTAGTTTGAAATAAATGGGTGCTAGTCTAGACCTGGTGTCCCCAGCATAGTAACAGGGCAACAGCTTGCAGGCAGGACTGCTGCTGGCTTCTCTGGGGATGCTTGGAGCAACACAGCCACACAAATCCGTATCCTGCTTCCTTCCCAAGGCATTTCCTCCAGTGTTAACAACAGAGGCAGGTGGAAAGAGCAGCACATGAAGGGCACTGCTGCACCCCGCAATTCCTCCTCCCTGGGGATAAGCAGGGATTGCAGTCCTGCAGGACTGCAATCATTTTTTCCTAGCATTAAACGAGGCCCGGGGCACTCCATCGCACAAGGTAGCACTAACTCTGCTCCCTTGCCTCTTTCTTCCCACCTCTGTAAGCCTAAAATTCGATTCCTGTTTTAATTTAGGACAGTTTATGACTGCTCTAAATTAGGAAACCGCTGCTTTTCAGATGAGGCGGGTGCTAGAGGTCTCAGGACTTGTAAAATTAGGCCCCTTAGTGAGGTGTCTACACATGGATTTAGCACCTGAGGACTGTGTTACTGAGCAGCTTAAAGAAAAGCTTGGAATCTGGGGAGCAGTTCTTTAAAAGATAATTAGACAGCAGTGTTAACATTGTGGAGGAAGGAAGTTTGTGTTCAACCTGATAAGCCTACCCATTCAAATGCAAGTTGAAGAGCCATCAATACATATTCCCTTGGAACTCGAGAAGCCCTGCAGCAAAATCAGTTTTGACGTTTTCAGTACCCCATCATAAAACAAGGAAGTAAGAAAACCAAATCCAAATACAAAAAACCCCAAATCCTTCAAATCGTCCCTATGTGTGAGAAATGGGTAATTCAGGAGCACAAGCCACTCCTACAGTGCCTCTATGCAGGAATAACTCTGAAACCTAATGATGACATGAGGATAGACTTGAACTCTTTCATCTTCTTCTCTGACTGAAGAATTTAGAAACTACCGATTTAGAAACTTCAGATTTAAAAACTACCGATCACGCTTACCATCTATGCTCTGTGCATGGCAAAGGTGTGAGTAACCTATCCTGACCTTTCAGCGACAGCAGATTTGTTTCAAGTTTGACTTTATTGACGGGCTCTGAAAGATGGAGGATTTCCCTGTACCTCTGTGTAAATTTATGTTTTGGGACATGTATTCATCCTTTGGGGTGGGGGAAGGCAGTGAGCAGGAGCTGGTTTGGTTTAATCTCAGGGAACGGTCTCATTGGTTTTTTTGAACATTTGTGCCTGAGACATTTTCCCCGAGAGCAAGCACCTGCTGGAAGGGATGGTTGGAAGAAACAGTCTTTACCTTCTTGTCTCGATTTTCTCCATGTCACCTCCAAAGAAGCTGTACTTCTTATGCGTTAGGAGAAGGAGTCAGTCATCTTCCTTGAAACCAGCTGCCTAAAATCATTCATACTTAGAATCTGACCTCCATAGGAAGGGACTGTCTTCATTTAGCAAAATATTCCCCTCCTTCATGTTTTGGGGGAAAACTCTGACTTGAAATAAATATTTGGGCACATCTTATTTAACCTGGATGCATGCAAAGTTTTTCCTTTTATATAGTCATTTCTCTTCCTCCTTCTTGCACTCCCTGACTTCATTTTTGTTTCAGCCATCTAGATGAGAACACTAGATGATCTGTCCTGGGTCCCACAACAGCCCAAAGGGAATAGGAACCTCCTAGAGGGAATGAGCTGGTAGGCAGTGCCAGGAAGGAAAAGCACCTCGGGTCCCCTCACAAACATTGGCTATGCCTATGAAACAGCCAAGCAGATGCTTGAACTACAGCCACACAAGTGGGGAAACTGAGGCACAGAAGTGATGACAGGACTTGCCTAACCCCATCCAGCAGCATGCCACCACCTGAGACTAGAGGAGGGTGGGACCCTGGGCTGAGCAGTCCCACGGTGATGCTCACATATGGTTGCTTCTACATACAGAAAAGGCACCGTTCCCTGGGAAGCTCCACAGGTGTCTGAAGCAATTTCTACACAACTTTCTGGGCTTGGTCCCTCCTGGGAAGCGGGGGCGATCTCCCAAGAGGTCTGCTCCAAAGTGGTGTTCATCGCCACTCCATGTTGTTACATCTAATGACTGCCCAACGCCCCATCACCGTGACTGGTGCCGCCCAGTTCCACAGCCAGGATGAGGTGGGATGCCTGCTGGTGTGGGGGCAAGTGGGGGACTCTGTGAGCTGCCTGGGGCGGCCACTTCAGCCAGTGAGTCCTGGTGGCTGCCACTCCACCATCGCCCAGGGAAGCCAGAGCCCCGCCACCCCCGTACCCCGCTGCCGGCGGGGTGGCCTCCCGCCACCCAGGCCAAACTTTTCGGCCCAACTTTCCCGCTTCCGCCTGCCGGGGGCGGGGGGGGGGAGCGTGGCGGCCGGCGGGGAGCGGCCCTGCCTGCGGCCGCCAGCAACCTCCCGTACCGGCCAGATGATGCCGGCTCGACTTATTATGGGGCGGGGGACGGGGGCACGGACGGAGAAGGGACCAGGGTCAGCCGCTGCCTGGCTTTCGGGGAAGGGATTTTATTTTGCGATTTCTCCCTCCTCTGGCTCCTCCTCTTCTACCCTCCTCCTCAGGGGGAGGGGAGGAGGGAGGCTCTGGGGCAGGAGTAGCCAGAGCAGGGAATTGTTTGGGAGTTCAGTCATCCAAAAGCCGTCTCCCGTATGGAGGGTCTGGCTTCCCGCATCCCGGCGCCTCTTCCCTCCTCCTCCTCCTCCTCCTCCTCCTCCTCCTCCTCCTCCTCCTCCTCCCGCCGCGCCTGAGCTCTGCGCGGCCCCCCATCCCCAGCGGCAACCCGCAGAAAAAACACAAACCATCACTTCCAAACCAAAGGCCACCCCACTTTCTCCTTCCCCTCCCAAAACAGGCTTTTCCCCCTCTCTTTTTCTCTTTCCCTTTTTTTTTTTTTTTTTTTTGTTATTTTTTTATTTTCTCTGTGTGTGTGTGTGCTGAATTCCCCGCAGATCCGGCCTGGAAGTTCCCAGCTCCTGGAGTTAAGCCTCTTTGTTGCTTCCCTTCGTTTGGGGCATCTTTGTGTTTCCCCCGCCTGCTCCACTGGAGACCGCGGTGAGTGAAGCGGAGGGGGCCCGGGCCCGGGCCCGGCGGCGCTGGCGAGGGGCTGGGAGGGAGGACATGTGTGGCGGGCGGCAGGGTGCAGCGCTTTCCCCTCTTCTCCAGACCATCTTTGTGGCAAGAGTTTGGGAAGTTGGCGTGGGGATGCAGGGAAGGGGGCTCTCCGTAGGGACACGGGAGGTGTGACAAGGGAGGGCTGGAGACTTGCTGGTCCCCGCCGACACGGGGCTTGGTTTTGCTTAGGCAGGTGAGATGGCGTGGGGGGAGCTTGGACGTTTCGCTCCCGCTCTTCCTGCTTGATCGGTCGGCGTTAATGGAGGGCCCAGTGCACGCACACGCACCACAGTGCTCCGGCACTTGCCTGAGCAACTTCCCCAAAACCTTGGTCCGCGATGTCGCCCTGTCCTTGCCGCCCGCTAGTCGAGGAGGGGTGGTGTGTGGTAGAGAGAGGGACGGGGGGAAACTGCAAAAATAAACCCCCAGATTCATCCCCCGTTGCTCCAGCTCTTGTCAAAAGCTGATGGAGTTTTTGCAGCAAGACCCGGCTCCTGCAGATGCGAAGGCATTTCGGTTTTGTGCCCTGCACAGGGGCTGGTGCTGCCGCAAAGAAAAGCAGGGGTGGGTAATCTGCGAGTTAAAATTTTTTGTCGCCTTCTTTTTGCAACCGTGGAGTTTTTAACCCTGGTGCGAGGGTAAGGAGCGATTTGAGTCAGGGAAAGTAGTTTTCTGCACCGTGGTGGGATGCTGTAGGGTTTGTGCATGCGTGCCTTGCTGCTTGCGCCGCAACTTTGGCAGGTCCTCTGGATGGTGGCTGTAAATAGAAAATGTGTTGCGGAGAAGGTGGGATGCTGAAGTTGTAGCTGTGTCCAAACCAGACTTTTTAAAGTGCTCCGAAGATACTAATACTTATTTTGAAAAATAATAATGGGCTTTAACCAATACCCCTGCCTGGCAAAAGGTACTTAATACAGATTTTGTGTCTCTGGGCACTTCCCCGACTCATTCTGGTACCCTTAGTGTTATTTCACTGGCATTGTGGGAAAGGCAGTTCAGGTCTATTAAACACTTATTTTTTTGTCCTTGTTTGTTTTAAAGAAACTCTCTTGACCTCTCTGCAGCATTATGTGAGGGGGATAACAGGGATCCACACACTCTCTGCCCTCGCGTTATTTCCAGCATCTCTTAAATTGCTTGTTTTTTTTCTGGTGCCCAGTTCTCTTTCATTTCTGCATTGCTACCGTGGTGTCTTTTAGATATGTTCATTTACAATCTGCCATTAAAGTTTCTTTTCCCACGGGCTAAAAATCTACCGTGGAAAATATTAGAGGAATGTGGGCGTTTTTGTAAGTAGGATTTTATCTTAGTTTTCTTTTCTTTTGAAACTATCTGCTTCAATGTGCTTACGTTTAGAGGAGGGTTCTTGCATATTTATGTATATATACATACAGGCAGGCACTTTGCTTTGGTAAGTTGGATATTGAGGTTTATGGCTCCATGAAGGATTTTAGCAGAAACATTTAATGGATATGCAGTGATTTGTCCAGTTTATTTAAGTGACCTAAAGAAATAAAGGTGAAATAACTTCCTATGCTAACAGAAGTCATCCTGGGATCCTCTGAAGTAAATGGGACAATTAGGCAGAGCTGTGAATTCCCTGCTGGGTGCATGATATTCTCTGACAAGAAATAAATGAAGTTTTGTTCCATGCACTTTTCTTTACCCTCCCCTCTAGATACAATTACAGGGACTCATCCTTCATGTACAATGCAGACGAGGTCCCAGTAGGTGTTTGCTGCAACAGATGAAGTCAGATCCAAGTGCAGTCCTCTCTGCTGGAGTAGTTTCCACTGGGGAGAATGAGGCAGGTTCATCGGAAGGGCACACAAGGGTCCTGTGCAGGTTTGAAAGGCAGTCTTGATTTTCTCCCTCTCTCATACACACACGCCCCCCCACACAGGACCTTTCTTTGAGAGATATCCCCGTACAAGTAGCTGATTCCACACGCATCTTGGTGCAAAGAAGTATTACTGGTGACTATGCCACAAACTGGCATTTAAGTGTTGTGGGTGCTCTGTATCCCTACAGTCTGGAAAATACAGTCTTTCTGTACCTTGTACTAACACGATACACGAGAACAAAGCAAGAGGTTCTTAAAGATTGCAAAGTGAAACTCGGTGTCCCCTGTTTGCAGAGATTTTTCCAGGTCTTTGGGTGTGAGACTCCAGGCTTGGAGTTTTGCTCTGTCGAAGGACAGGTGAATTACTGCCCAGTCACCCTCACTCCTTGGGAGTTCTACCCTGTCCTCAAAACTAACAGCAGACAGATCTTCCCAGGCCTTCAGTACCAAACTGGCAGCCTCGCAGTGCTTTCAGGATGCTTGTGTAGCTCCTTCCACCTGAGGAAGGCCAGCAGAGTTGGCCCTTTGGGAGCCAGGTGGAGCCTCCTTCTGAGCAAGGACCATTGCAGGTGGGGCCATGAAGCAAGCAGCCCACTTTGTCCCCATCATCCCTGGTGATGCAGGGGAGAAACTTCCTTTCCTGAGATAAGAAAACTGTTCCATTTAGGGCAGACTCAAATTTTTGTACTTTCTCATAGTTATTACTGAATAACCCCAATTGACTGAAACAGCAACAAATCTACCTGCCAGTGCTTCCCAGCCTTTTCTTGAATCACACATCCCACGGAGCACAGAAACCTCACAGACTGATAACATGCACAGCAGAAACTAAAAAGGAACTATTACTTCCTCTGGCTGTGACAGGGTAGGTGGGGGATAGGGCAAGACAGACACTCTTCAGGTGGAAGCATGGGTTTGGACGTGGATGTGTTTAGACTGCGTCCTCAACTGATGCACACGTCCTGTGTGAGCTTGAATAATTTCCTCTGCAGCCCTATGCCTTGGTTTGTCGATGTGGAAAGCAGTGCTAAGCACCGTGCTGATGGGGTGAGCACACATCCATTGCCATACGTGTTGACTCTTGCCAGCTGACCAGCACCCATCCTTGTGTCTCTCAGAGCAGAGCTCAGGTGTCTGAGGAGGGCACGCTCTGGGGTGCTGATCCTCCTTGGGACTGCCACAGGGCTGGAGAGGCATCTGTACGCCTCTGAAATCCCTCCTTTTTCCCAGGTAAAGACAGGCTGTCTCCCAAAAACTCTATCTGCCGTACGAAGCAGGGGAGCGGTAGCAGGGAAGAGTGCTTTGGGGACCATGTTGATTGTTTTAGCCTAGGTTGGACCGTGACTGGGTTTTCAGAGACCTCAGGTTCAGTTAGTCTCAGTTGAGTTGCTCAGCCTGCAAAAAGTTACAGCAGCAGTAGGCCAATGTTACTCCAGGTTAACAAAAGTTTATTTGGCAGTAAATAATGGTGGATTGTTCATTTCAGTGCCTGATTCTGAATGCTTCAGAAGTACGATGCACAATTCCCTTGGACCTCTTTAATGTGCAAAGATGACTTGATGTATTACTGCCGGTGAGCGACAGACCAAGGCTTGCAAGTGTGTTGGTTCAAACCGTTACCTAGGCTAAAAACTTTGCAGTGCAAAGTCTACGGTTAGGATGGGATATCCCACAAGGAAAAAGCTCTCTTGCAAAATCTTCGGAGACTTCCTGTTTCTGGTTAGACTGAAAACATCCTGAGGGTAAAACCTGCTGCTGTGTATTTTGGTGCTCCTGTGGTCAGTCTGGGTTTAAGAGGTTGTTACATATTCCAGTTCCTAGGCCACGAGAACAATTTAAGGCGAATAACGACTAAATGAATTGCAGGTCCTTAGGTGGAAAGGGGGTGACTCTCTCCCAGTTTCCTCAATGTACTTGGGATAATTGTTCAACAAACAGTATCACAAGCATTTTTGGTTTTTTTGGTCCCTGGGATTTGGTTTAGTTCCTCTTGGCCCCAAACCATATGACGTTGTTTCTAGTGCTTCGTTGGCTGAACATAGCGCTTGAAGCCGGCTTTCTGGAGAGAATGCTTTCAGGATGGGAAGCTTTCAAAATTTGCTTCATATGCATATTTGCGCCTAAGAGCTTTTTAAAATCTGCTCTCCACAGGAGCATGTGGTCTAGCAACATAGCTGTATGAGCGTCCATGGGAAGCTAAGACAAAAGGAGCATAGATGCAGTAGAAGCATAGTCATCTGAAGAGCTCAGAAAGATCATTGCAGGGAAAAAATACGCCCGATGATTGCACGGTCCCAAAGCTGCCACAGGCTGCTCGGGGCTTTCTACATAAATGGGAAACAACAGATCCCTGCCCTGAGGATGTTACATGCTCCTTTTATTAAAATGGACTCTCTTCCCTGCAGAAGGACAAGTGGGATGGGAGGCTCAGCTGTGCCTGATGGGGTTGTTAGGAGAGCACCTGGCACAGCACAGGCAGGGTGCCTGAGAGGGGCTCTCAGGGCTGCCGTTGTGTGTTGTAGGAGCTCTCGAGTAAGAGGCAGTGCCAATTTATTTTGGCTCTGGTGGGATCAATGGAGGGAAATGTGCTTCAGGGAGCGTGTGGGACGTGCTCGAGCTTCTTCACCCTCCGCATGGGCAATGTGCCAGCACAGAGGTGAGAGCCAAACTTTACCCTTGCTTTCTGCTCAGCTGCTCTGGGGAAGCTGCTGCCCTGTGGCCGAATCCCTTCCCTGAGCTCCCCTTAGATGTAAGGATGGCGACTGCACCTCGTGCCCGTGCAACGTGTCAGGGGCTTGCTGGGCAAAGCCCCAGCCACGCCACAGTGTGTTGCTGCTATGAAAACCCACCGCTGTCTAGTTCACAGAGGTTTGGGACTGTTGTGTCTCTTATGTATGAGTGTGAAAGCCAGATGGTGTTTTGGAAACCGGTCATTTTCCATTAACTTCTGTGCCCAGCACAGGCAATAAGTCTTTCACCCTGAGCCCTGTGGCAGCAATGACATTTTGGCTCTCTAAGGTCCGCTCTGGCAAAGACATTAGCCAGCAGGTCATGCTCTTATGCAGAGCCGCAGTCCTGGGGCCCTGCCAAATGCAAGGATGTGTTCACTGGTTGCACTGTCAGCGAGTCTGAACAAGCTTGTGTGTCTAAAGAGTGCATATCGGGGCCCTTCTACTATTCTTTAAATCATAAGAGTGGAGTAGGAAAGGGATGCGCGGATCCTTGTCAGAACTATGTCATCAGCTTCCAAATACCAGATTGATGTTGCTTTTTATATTTCTTCTAATAAGAGGACAGGTTAGGCAGAGCCCTGTGAATCAATGTGTTGGTTGAGCTTAGTGTGGTGTAGAAAGCTTGTAGTGATATAAAGCTACTGAGGCAGTCTCTGAGAAATAAACTTCAAATGTGGATACGCTGGCCTGGAGTATAGCATTTATATGCAAAATGCAGCTTCCTCTGATAATGTCACTGTAATTTTTCTTGGTACTTTTAGGTAGAGGAGCCACTTCACTTAGGGATGCCAGTGTTTTAGGGCACAAGCCTGGGATGTGAGGAGAGCTGCATTTGGTTGTCCTCTCCACAACAGATTTTCCCCCATGTTGGGGTAAGTTGCTCTTTGCCTCAGCTCTCCACCTGCAAAACCTGTAAGTGACACTTCCCTGCCTCCTTGTGGTGTTGAGGATAGGTCTGCTGGAGATGCAGAGAGGCCATAGGTTTCCCAGCCCTTGAAAAACCTCTTGGATGAAGACCACAGTTGTGGCCTTGGCAGCCCAATGGGAGGCTCCTGCGGTTGCCTCTGGGGACATCCGCCCCTTCGTGCTGGGTGGATGTGGGCTCTCTGAGGGCTGCGTGATGCTTCTGGTTTGGAGGGTAGTCTGGGCCTGTGGCTGTAGAGAAGCCCCTCTCTGAGTGTGACCCTTGGGGAGCCTAACGTAGGTAGTAGAGCTGCAGCTGTGGTGAATTTATGGCTCCAGGCAGTGGTGGTACAGAGAGGCCATTGTAATCCTATGTGCTGCACAGTGTATATCTCAACAGGCAAAGTGGCTCCGGGGTTGTTGAGTTTTTTTTTTAATTTCCCCCCTCCTCCTTTCCATCCCTTCACGTCTAGCTTTATGAAGTTCCTCCCCTTAAATTGCAAATTTGGCCTTATCTTCAAAGAAGCCCTTTGGTGCCAAGCTTTTAAAGGTAGGGAGGAGGCGAGAGCAAAAACATCAAATCCATTAACAGCCCAGTTGCCAGAGAAAATGTTTTTTAAATCAAAATCTGAAACCTTAGTGTTTGAGATCCAAAACTGAGATTGACTACAAGTATGGGCCTTATCCCCAGAGAGTCGCAGCGCTGGGAATATGCTGGCAGAGACCATGGAGCGAGGATTCTTGTGCATGCACGCACACAAATAGACAATTATTTGGAAGCCAATAGTATTCTGGATGCTGAATAATAATTTACTTCATCTAGTGCCTTCTGTCCCAAGTTGCTCCCTGGGCTGTGGCTGATGTGGAGAGTGCTCTCATCGCTCCAGCCCTCCACTGGGTGGCAGTCCCCTCTGGGGCAGGAAGGTGGTTCTTGCTTGCACGTTCCTCAGCCATGGGTGGTAAAAAGGGCTAGCTGGCCCCACTCTTTTAAAGCCTGCTGCTGTCAGTGACAGATTCCTTTGGGCCCTCTGAACAGGGATGGGAACGTGAATTTTATTCTTTTTTTTTTTTTCCCCCAGAAGAAAGCTGCTTGTTTAACAAATCCAAGCGGTGTCAGATTGAAGGGGTGGGTTTGAGTGCCAGCATCGAGATGTTTCCAAAAACATGCTGGGTGGGATTTTTCAAAAACACCTGGGATGACTTTAATGATGTGGTGGAGAGTCAATGAGACTTGTGCATTGAGAGACCAGACAGTTCTCACTTTTAAGTAGAAGGTCGTGTTGGCAGGTTTGTGGGATGGTCCCACTGTCACCAGTGGAGCAGCTGGCCAAATTAGTACCGACCACTTGCTCCTTCATGGAAGTGGACTCTTTACTTCAAAAGGGGCTTTCAGGCACATCTTGGCTCACAAGCAGTTGAAATGCAGCTTCTAAGCCAGAGCCATCTGGGCAGAAGGAGAGCAAGGTGGCTCAGATATCCAGCTATTATCCATAATGGGGTCTGAATCCAATGAGGAGCACCCCATCACTGTCTCCTTCTGGGGTCTTGGGGCACAGCCAGACAGACCACAGCAGAGCTATGGGGCCATGGTAGGATGAGGGCTTGACATCTACTAGCTTTTGAGTCCCTGTGGGAGCTTCTCTACCTCTCAGCTGGCCAAGCAGGTTATCTGGCTTGTAGCTGTAGGACATCTCTGGAGCTGGAGGCTTGTAGGGTGAGACAGGGCTGTGAGAAGCTGGAGCATGAAGGGCTCCTCAGAGAGGCATGCCAGCTGTTCTGGATGAGTCCATCTTCATTGTTTCATCACTTCGATGTTGCTCTTGGGGTGTCTGGGGCTGGCCTGAAAGGAAAAGTGCTTTGCTTCCCAGCAGGTGAGGAGCAGAGCCCCTGGCTTCATGACAGCTTGTGCCTGAACACTTCTGTAATGCTGTAGAGAAAAGCCAAGGCAGCACAAGGGCTAATTGCTTTTGAGAACCTTGCTGTTCTGGGTGCCTGACCTGCCATGGAAGTTCCAAGAGCGTTTTGGCACGTTGGCATTCCAGCTCCGGGCCCTTCCAGAGAGAACTGCCCAGCCAGCAGAGAGGGAGAAGGGCTTGGGATCACAGTGAGCTATGCTCGGTGACCAAGCAGCCCATGAGCTCGATGGTAGATGCTGAGAAAGGGAGGTCAGTACCAACACAGGGAGCTGGAGCTGCCGGAGCCTGGGTGTGTGTATGCTGACCCTTCTCCCCTTTTGGCAGGGAGGTGAGTATCCAGTTTGGGGAAGTGAGGGACGAACAATATAGTTACATGGCTACAGCAAGACAAGGCAGCCCTGTATCTCACAGGACGGGCAGCAGTCTACTACCGAGAGAGAGCTGCACTTGCCTGGTGTGCAACTATGCAATACAAGCTGTGGGATCCTGCTGATTGCATCATGAAGCCCGTTGCCTTTTGTGGGAGAAAGGGTCAACTGTTTACATCACATAGCAAGTTAGGCAGGAACGTACTTGCTGAATGGTCTGTTGTCCAGTTTTCCTCACGATTGCCTGGACTGCAGATTTGTGGAGGAGGGTAAAGGAGCAAAAAAGAGAACAACACCAAGAGCAAAGTGGCAAGCCGCGTTTATCGTTGATGCCTGACCTGCACTCTACCCTATAATCTCTCTCCCTTGGGATAGCTTTGGACATCCCTAACCTCCGAGCCACTTCAAAGAACCACCTTTTAAAAAACTGCCCCAACTAGTGACCAAGCAAACAAGCAAAAAATTCAGCAGCCACAAAAATGTGAGCATAACCCCAGTTTTTACATAGCACCACTACTGAAGATAAGTAGAGGTTTCTTAATATTGATTCGCTGGATGAAGGCCTCAGAAAGGCCTGCCACACCATCTTCCCCCATCACTCTATTCCAAAACCTAAATTATTATTTGTGTTACATTTGTGTCTACAAGTTTTAACCAAGCCCGGGAGCTGGTTAAAAAGCTAGGTGCCACGCTAACGTGTAATGGGAGATGGTTCCTACATCCCTATTCAAAACAGCAAGGCAAAGGCAGACCAGGAGGTAAAAGCAGAACATGAAAAAGGACACATGTGCCTTGGAGTGATTCAGCAGGTCAGGACTGGAGCTTAGTACAGACCCCATATTGCCTGATACCAAGTCCTGTGCTCTATCTTCTGCCTTGCCCTGCTCTTTAGAAGAGGAGGTCAAAGTCAAGCATCACTAAAGCTTGACTCGGAGTTGTCTGCCTTGAAGCTGAAAGTTGTCTCATCTTCTTTAATCCTCAGCTCACATCAGTCACTAGAGAGTGATGTGGCTTCATGTGCTCCAGTAGGTGGTTGCCTAAGTGGGGCACGTGGTGCTGCAGGTGTTGGTAGCATCTTGTCGCTCCGGCATGCCTTGCGTTGAGGTGGGCAGCTGGTCTCACAGAGCTAAAACTCCTGCCTGTCTTTAGAAGACAAATAAGCAGGAGGTTTGCTGGGGTGCTGAGGGAGTGGCAGGTGGGAAGAAGAGCCCATGGCTGAAGGGGAAGGAAAGGTGCCAGTTACAACTTAAATTCTCTCCTGTCAGCTAGTTTTCAATTGTGGCATTGTGCTTTGAAAGATAGCTGGGAGAGCAGACAGCCGGCATTGTAGAAGTGTTTTGCTTGCAGTCTCAAGTAGAACAATCTCATTACGTAAATATTGTGTGCCTTCTTTCTCAGGAAGTCTGGGACTGTGGTCCTTCTGCTCTGGAGACACTGGCTTTCAGTGCACAAGCCAAGGATATTCTGTAACAGATGCTGCTAAGGCCAAATCCATGGCTTGTACCATGGTGCAGGTGCAAGAGGAGTTGTTACTCACTTCTCCATGATCAGCACACAGGTACCTCGTGCTGTAGGGAGGTGAAGGAATAGGGATGAGGAGCAGTAGGATTATAAAGAGCTGCCCTGGGAACTGCAGTCCATGCTGAGTGTGTGGCTGGGGACACACAGGGGTACCTGAACACTGAGCCAACCCATGCAGGCACAGGTAGCCCAGGATGGAGCAGCTGTGGAGACACCAATGGCAGGACATGAGCAAAACCTGGCTCAGTGGGGTAACAGAGAACTATCTCTCAAGGGTGATAGGATTGCTTCAGTGAAACCTGGGCAGGTTCCTTCACTCCTCCTTTCTTGTCTGACTTGCAGCACAGTTTTGGGGAGCAGGTGGGAGTGCATATTCTGGCACCTGTTTGTTTGCTGAAAGCTGTGGGCAAATTCTGCTTGTGGCCATGCCCTGCTGCTGTCTGAAAAGCAGCCTGAACTGCAGTTGGAGGCTTTTTGCTTAGAGGAATGCTATGAAACATGCTAGTTTTAACGGCACTATTTTGCCAAGGGCTCCTTGGGGCTGGCTGAAGAGATTACTCCTTGTTCTGCCCTTCAGGGAGGGGAGCCTATCTGAAGCAGAACTCCTCCATTTTGCAAGTGGATTTGATCTGCCCTCTGCAAGATAAATTATTTAATTACAGAAAAGATCTTAGATGAGGTGTTTGGGTCCTTACAGTTTCTCCCTGGCTCAGTCAGTGACTTGGGAATGGAAGAGTGGTGGGGGATTCCAGACAGCTGCACCCTTATGGCTTTTTCTTCTCTGTCAGTGACAGGTGCTCCCATCCTTACGCATGAAAGACTGCAAGGAGGCACCGATGTCACTGTTGCCCTCATTTCTGTCCAGATGAATTAGGCAGGGTGTGGAATGGAGAAGGTGTCCAAAAATGGGTTTGTGCCACCCATCCCTCCTCATGCTTAGGGCAAATAATGGCCTCCTCTCACTTGGCACACGCACCCCTCTCAGTTTTGCCGGGGAGGCTTATTTTTCTCCTCAGACCCCACAATGGGAGAGGAGAACAGCAGCTGAGACTGCTAGTGTGCCCATGTTCCCTGCATTTGTGCTGCCTCCCAAAGGACATGGGGGCTGCCACCAGGCCCTCACACCCCCCCTTTCTCCCCGTTTTCTGTCTTTAATTTCCCCTCCTCTGCCTGAGGTCCCTGTGCCGCCAACAACTGTTGCCAGGGCTAAGAAAGGCTTGTTGGGCCATATCCTGGATGCCCCTGTCCTTACTTGTCTTGGGGAAGGCTGATAAGGAACAACTAGGGGTGCCTCCCCAGGCGCCAGCCCGCTGCCAGAGAGGTGCTCCCAGCCCTCGCCAAACTGGGGTGAGCACAGGGCTCTGGCATGTTGGAGCGGGTCTGGGGATCCCTTGCCCGGGCAGGGTGGCTGCCTGCAGTTGCAGGCAAGGCTGCTGCCTCCCTAGACTTTATTCTGGAGAATACTGTCCTTGAAAGGAGAACCACATCTGTCCTGCCCTTCTTTCCCCCTGGCTGGTGGATTGGGGCTCAGGGGTTCAAAGACAACGTTTTCAAGTCTTCACCAATGTTTCCAATCCTACAACATTTTGCAAACTGGGAGGGTTTTGTGTTGACCTATCTCCTTACAGGCAGCCAGAGAAACAGCTCAGTGGGGCCGGCAGACGTGGCACGCACCGAGGTGCCAGCATCTGCAAGGGGCATGTAGGCAGCAGGCCAGAAAGCCTCAGTGAGCTGTTAATGAGCCACAGATTGGCAGCTTTATCTGGAAGCCAGCTGCCTTGGGCTTCTAGAGCTTTCTGCCAGAGCAATATATGACCAAAAGCTGGTGGTAGATAAGGGTTGGAAAGGAAGACCCTAAAATAAAGATCCTTAGAAAGACACATCTGGGGTGGACCTCAAGACGTTGCGTCTGCCAGAGGCTCCTCGTGCAGTTTTTTCTGAAGGTCTCCTGAACTTGGGGACTGCAAAAAAAAAAAAAAAGACTCATTTTCCATGCAACAGTTTTGTAGTCGATAGGTAAGACCGGCAGAGGTTTATCCGTGGCTTTTCCAGTGAAGGCTCTCCAGAGGCTTTGCTGGAGTACAAAGCCCTGGAGGCTGCAATGGACGTGTTCCACTCGTGCACAGGGAACAACGCACCCGACAGATGTTTGTTATCGGCAAAGCAGAGGAACAGACAAACTTCACCTGATGAGAAATGCAGAAGGAAATTATCACTGTTTCCTTGCTGGGCTTGCAGAGGGAATTCTGGAAGATATTTTTTGCCCCATTGTTACAATTTATGTTTACATAGCTTATCTCTTTCATGAGGGACTATTAAATCCTGCAGCGAGTTGCGGATCTGACTGTATGAGAACAGCTTGCTTTACCCATCCCAAGGCAGAGCGTGCCAGCTGCACAACTGGATTTAAAATCATGAAGCAGCATTTTCTCAAAACCGAGGAGTGCTTTCCATCCTAAAAAAAGTTTATAGTATTTTCCAAATTAAGAAATAGTCAATAATTTCCCTATTGGTAATTCTGAGATTTTTATTTCCCTTATATAGCTGAGATTTCCCAGTGGCTGCAGTGAGGGGAGAAGTCCCTATTCTTTCCTACTCCTAATATTACATTTGTGGTCTGAAGCATGTGACAGTATTTAACATAATTTGGAGGGTAGATACTGATTGAGCTGGTCTACAGATGACTTTGCACTGAATAGTGAAAGTTTTTTCTAGGGGTATTTAATACTATGGGACAGTCACAGACTTCCCTTCTCAAAGAAAGCGTTGACAGTCTCTGTAAGCAATTAGAGATGAATGTCCTTGAGGCAGAGGATGCCTTTCTATTGTGCTTTTGTAGAGTACCTAATACTGAGGTCTTAAAGGAGTCTCTAAAATAAGAGAATTGAGTGTGTTCCTTTACTGGATATTAATGTAAGGATCTTTGGAAGCTCCAAGGAGTCTTAAATAATTCTTTTTCCTGGTAGACAAGTGAGCAAATGTTCTCCCAGACCACTGCTGGTTGAGTCTTTGGAGAGGATGATGTGATCTTTTTTATGAAAAGCCTACTAACGCCTGTCAAGCAAAGGTGATTTTTTGCATTAAAAAGGCTTTCTAAACTAATAAAGCAATTCATAGCACAAAAACGTCTTAGTTATTGCAATAGACAAGGAAGTAGACTTCTTGCCTTAGACTGTTGCTGGGACTTTTAAGGATTCCTTGGTCTGAACAGTCTACATTAATAAATGGAGAGTAGATTAATTTCTGTTTTGCTGCTCCTGTTGTCACCCCGAGGCCCAGAGGCTGGTGTTGCTCTTTCTTCCTGCTCTTTTTATTGCTTACAGTTTTCTCCAAAAATGACTAAACATATAAAACAAGGATGGGGCTTGGGGGTTGGTTGGGGTTTTTTTTCTGTTGTTTTTTTTTTCTTCTCATATTGTAGGACGGACGCAGACCACAGTCATGTATTTGTTTTTTCTCCCTTACTTCCAAATGCAGTCATATAACAATAGCCTGGAAAAAAAGTAGTGGAAGCGATTTGGTCATGAATTTGTTTCCTTTTTTGGGCTACAAGGAGCGGGTTAGCATCTGGGTGAGGAGGCTGGATGCTCTAAGCCATCTCTTCCAAGGTTGAAGGGGATTTAAATGGGTATCATCCTGGTAAAATGTGAAGTACAGCAGAAAGGCAGCCTTTTGGGGACAAGCGCTTCTATTGCTCCACGTACAGAGCCTGACACTTGGGGCCCCTTTTCTCAGCTGGCTCCAAGACTTTATTTGCTCTTTACGTAATATTAGAGTCTGGTACAGACACTGCTAAACAGGCTTTGTCTGCCACTGGCAGGCAGGGACAGGCTAGAGGAGAAATGCTGCCTCCTATATCAGGCTTCTTCAGAAGTGGGTGACTGTTTGCTTTCCTTCACGGGTTGCTAATAGAAGGTGGTGGGTGGTGTTATCGTCCTTATTTATTTTATGTAGGATGTAATGACAGATGGTTATTCTGAATGTTGTCTAGAGCTGTAGAAACTGATTTCTAAACCAAGTTGACTAGGATGGAGACATGGGAGCTGATGAGGCCGGGGATGATCAGCAAAAGAGGAAAACCGATCAGAGCACCAGCAGGCTATGTTCTGTTTTCTCTCTCCCAAGGAGCAGGAAAAGAAGTATTTTGCAGACAGGACTGGGAGATGGGTCTTCAGAGTTTGGATCTTTGGGTCTCAGGAGTTGGTATCACCTTTTGCAAGGAAAGGGAAAGGTCATCAGGTGTGACAAAAATTACTATGTGATTTCTGCTTTGGTCAGGAGGGTTGTTGTTAAAATCTCAAACACTACAGGCAGTGAAATCTTGAAATTTTATCAACAGTTCGGTGGCTTTGGTCCTTACAAGAGAGAAAGCAAAAGCAAGTGGAGCTTATGCATCCTGAAGAGAGAATATCATCTGATAAAGGCTAGACCAGTAGGTGAAGTTTTCAAATCACAGGGAATTTCCTTCAAGTATTTATTTATTTATGACTTTGCTAAAAAATTTTCAACCAGCTGCGTTTAAAAATGTAACAGTAATTTGATACTTAAAAGAGGAGTTAATTTCTCCCTCTCTTTGACATGCTGCAGAGTGCCGGCTGTAGCACAAGCGAGCCCTTGGGAATCAAAATGGCACAGCCCTGCAGCCTGCGAGACAAAGTCACATCTTGGGAAGCCAAACCCTGGAAGGAAGCACTAGCCTGCGGCAGGTCACAGGCATGCTGGAGGGGTGACCCTCTGGCCATTCTCCAGGGGCAGCAGGTTCAGTCTACACAGCTCTTCAGGGCTCCCCAAATCTCTGTGGTTCCTGCAGCCTCCCAGCCACTTGTCCTCAGGGCGGTAAGACCCAGTTTTGTCTGTGCTGGACAGGGAGGGCAGCCTTGAACTGTCTCTGACACCCTCAATGGGGAAATGTTGGAATGAGGAGGAGGAGAAACCAAGGGCTTTTGTACTGAGGGAACAAAAAACATCCTCTGCATGCCCCTGGGTTCAGCTATTACAGACTCTCCAAGTTGGACTGGGTTTTTTTTTGTTTTGCTTTGAAATGCTTATATAGCCAATGTGATTTTTTTTAAAACTTGGGTTTTTTTGGCTGGAGAGTCTCTCTTTGAGAGCCAGAGCCAGTCTGAGGCTCCTCATTTGGCCCATCCAGCTTATCCACAGTGCATACATAACCCATCCTCTCTGTGCTCACTTCCTCTAGGATTCCCTATGGCTTTGCAGGGGCCAATCCTTTGTGTTTGCTTTTGAAGGTGGAAAGGACAACAAGGGCCTTCACTCTGAGGGTGCTGAGACAGTGAAACAGGTTGCCCAGGGAGGCTGTGGATGCTGTATCACTGGATGTATCCAAATCCAGGTTGGATGGGGCCTTGAGCGACCTGATACAGCAGGAGGTGTCCCTGCCATGTTTGGCTGGAACTTAGATGATCTTCAAGGTCCCTTCCAACCCAAACCACCCTATGATAAGGGCAGTCCAGTTGTGCTGTATCCTGCAGCCCTCTGCCAATGGGGGCTCAGTGCAGGGTAGGCAAGCACTGGGAGGGCTACAGCTATCAGAATGGAGAAAGATGACAGTGATTGACAGAAAACTGTTTTGAGGAAGAAGATGCCTCTTCTGGCTAGGGTGGAGTGGCATGTGGTGGACTGGAAAGGTAAAGCAAGTTAAGTTTGGTCCAAGGTGGACAACTGTGTGGAGAAGTCTTGTCTTCTCTGTGCCTATTGGTTTCAACACAAGAGAAAAATCTCCTCTTCCCACTGTTTCCGTTTTCCACCACTGGTAACTAATCAAGATTCAATTTTAATGACTTCCCTCTACTCTCCCTGCTTCCTCTCCCCCTGCCCCACACATGCCTTTTTTTTTTTTTCTTTTTTTTTTTTAAAATGCGTTTCTTTTTGGCAGGAGTTGAAACGCAAGAAGCGTTTGGACCAAGATGAAACCAGTGGAGGAGCATGTTGAGCAGTGCAGTGCTTTGTTCTGAGTTCAGGGGGAGAAGAGGGGGAAGCGATGGGGGACGGGATGTCATTTCCCAGATGGGGACCCTGCCAAAGATGTTCTTGCTTTGGAAAGCAAAGAGTGATTTTTGAGGCTATATCAGCTTTAACCCTTTGTCATCCCACTTCTGCTGTATAGGCAGACACCAAAGTCCTGGACATAAAATGGGGCTGTGTTCTGTTACGTGGCCCAGGTGACCTGACGTGGCCCAAGACTGCTGTTGTGGTTAAATGCTAAAGACAGTCCAAGGTTCTTGTTGGAAACTGTAATGAGTGGATGAGCAATCTGTGCTTGTTTATCAGTGAGGGTCCAGAACTAGTGTGGTTGTAATTTGAAAAATAAAAGCAGCGTGTTCCTTACAGGGGGTCAGGACCACTGTGCTGTTTCCTCTTCTGCCAGAAGCACCTGGTGGCATCTGGGATGCTGCTGAACTCTGCTTCAGCTGTTCCCATCAGGGAGCAGGGAGTATTTTTGGCTCATGATGTGCAAGATGCTTGGGAATCACCTTGTCCTTTGACCAAAGGAGCCCTGCAATACTGGGACTGGGGCAGCAGCAAGTCACAGCCCTGGGTAGTTTGTGGTTGTGCTGGGGACTGCCGAGAGGTCACAGCGCTGGTTCCTCCTCTTTGGTTTAAGCCGGTCTCCTGCGCAAGAAAATTGTGTTGTTGGAAGGCATGAGGGGTGGAAAGTCTCCCCAGGCATGTACTGCTGTGTTTGTGACTGCCTTGGGCTATAAGTATTGCATGGTGTGTAGGCTACTGATCTGATTGCCCCAGGGCTGTTGCACAGTAGCAAACTGAGGGTGGGGATGCAGAAGAGGAGCAGAGAAAGTTAAAGCAACTCGTGTCTCCTCATTAAAATCTTTTTCAGGTGGTAAATACTTGGAGCACTTGTGTCAGGATTCTGGAGGTCATGTACTTTCTGATGAGAAAAAATATCAAGGGTTTTGGTCTGTTATGCTGGGCTGTTTATTGGTATGGAGAGCCATCCTCTTCAATCTGGATGGAAAATCTTCTCATGGGAAGACCACCTTCTTCCCTCAGAGCTGAAGGAAGCAGCCAGGAAGTAGCCCAAGCAGAGTCAATATTCACAGTAGCTAAACCTGCAAGCCCTTTCTTTTGTCAAGCTGGGGAGATAACAGCTTTCCTAATTCCCCCATGAACCGCCTGAACATGAACACAATCTTAAGCTCCGAAGAAGGTGTCAGTAGCTTCGGGCTGGAGACCACAAACTTCCTGTTCCCAGCAGCTTTGTCTGCAGTGTGTGAATTTTTGGACACTTGTTCAGAGTGCAGCTGGCCCCAGACATGCCAGAGGGTGGTTATAGCAGCACCACTGTGGGTGCGTTGGTGGCCAGTGACTAATAGAGAAGTGATGTGTCCAGTGCTGGCCTTGAAACATGCCTTGTGTCTTCCATGCTTCTCTCTAGACAGTTGAGAGAGGTCTGATCTGTAGGGCATGAATATAACCCCACTGGTGGCACTCATCAGGATGAAGTGGGGGAAAATTGGAGCATGTGGACAGAAGATGCATGTTCAGGATTGCCTGTGATGGGTCCCAGCTTTATTTTTTGACACATGCAATCCCAGATGTTTTCCCATGGAGGTCAGTAGACCTGGTTGGAAATTTCATGTGCACACCTTACTGCACTCGCATATTTTTCTCACCTTTTTTGGACCCCTTAAGGCATCCAACTGGTACCCTTTCCAGCAGCCATGAAAACCATCAGTGGGAAGCACTGACTGATGGATTGGGCACTTGGGCGAGAAGCAGAAGACCACTGTTTCCCTTTACTTGCTCAGTGCCACCGAGCGCACCTGGCTTCAAGGATGGGATCTGCCAACTTGCCATTAGATCTGCAGTGTGTTAGGCCTGGGCCTCTGGCTCCTTATAAGCACAGTAGCTACCACTACAGGCTTTTAGTTAAAGTGGGACTAAAAATAAATGCATGATACCAATAGCTGTTGGGTATTGCTTGTTATCTTGGAGGACTCCCTTTAGCCTGGAGTTTGGCTTCATTTCACTTGGCCAGGTGGTTGCATGTGTACGTGTGCAGTGCAGGAAAGTGTCTGTTCAACCTACACAGACCACTGTAGGTCTGCAAATGCTGTGCTGGATTAAAATATTTTGAAGGTGTGAATTGCTCTTTATTCATCTAACTTGGTGGTGGGTCTTCCTGTAGCAGCTCAGCCCCTTGGCTTCACTTGTGGCTGCCGACGGGCTCAGTTGGCCTCTGACAGCAGATCACAGGGCATTTGCAAATGGTGCCACATGGACTCTGATGCTTCTCCTTCTCTGTTTACTTAGTTCTTGGCAGCTGCATGTTTGAATGTTTTCTTGACAAACACTTTCCCTGGAGCCTGTGATTACAGAAGGTTTAGTCTGACAAACCCTACTGAACTACCCAGTTCTCTGTTGTCAATAATCTCTTAGTTGCTGTATCCCTTAACCACAGTATTTTGTGTGGTGCAATTTCATAATTTTTCCCCTTGTTGCAATCAGCCTGCCCCTCCCTGCTCAGTTCAGTTACTGAAGCTGTATGCCCAGGATGCTGACATCTGTATTTTACTAATCCAGAAATCCTGGGGCTACTACGGAGCAGTACAGATAACAACACTGCATACCTGTCTAGCACCTTTCATCTGAGAGTCTGAAATTGTCTGACTCATGTTCATCTGGTTACTGCTTGTACCAGCTGGGGTTTGCTGTTCCCGCTTTGGAAACCTGGGAAGTTGAGAGACAAAGTAGGGGTATGTTTGTCCAAAAGGTGAAGAATTGATTCCAGAAATGTGGCATCATAACCTCCCTGACTATGAGTTTCTGTCTCTCCTTGCCTTGCAATACCTAATTTGGCCCCGGAAGAAAAGAGATCAGAGTGGGTTGGTTGGTTTTGAGCAATGCTGTATTTGCAATGATCTGTGGCATTTTTGGCACCCCAGTAAATTCCAGCCAAGAACAAAAAGGCAACTGCAAGATTTCTTCAAGGAAAGTTACCTTCCCTGGCTGCAGGATCAGGGGCCCATAACGTAGTTCACAAGAAGAGTGATATTCAGATTTTGTTTTTTCTTGTCAGTTTGGTGGTTTGGAGCAGTGCTGAGGAACAAGTGTTCATGGTGGGCCTGGAGAGGGAAAAGGTCGTGTTGTGTTTCAGGGGTGGTAACTAGACTGATGAAGACATGTCTGCAGGTGGTTGGGTGGTCAGCCTGGACTATTAATCTGTCCAGCTGCTGGCCTGTTTTGGACAAGGCCCAAGACCAGGTAGGACAATGCTGCTTTTCTTACCACCTCTAAACACAGCCAAGGACCTTCCAGGCAAGCCTGGGCTGGTTTATGGTTTTCGGTGGAAACCACAAGCAAACCATGTCAAATCACTGGATTCTACCCCAAACCGGGGAAAGTACACAGGCTTCTGTTTCATTTTGCTTGGAGATGGCTGTGAGAGAAGGGAGATGGAGGAAAACCTGCATGTATCCAGTACTCATGTGAGGCCATAGGTGCCACATAGGTTCCTAAAAGCCTGCAGGTGCCACTTACCAGGCTGGTAAGGGCAGAATAATACCTGAGCTGATATCCCCTGGGAGCTTGGGTGTAAGAGGAGGGATATTTTGTCCGAAACCCTTCCAGAAAGTGACAGTTGAGAGGGAGGGGGGAAGCAATAAATTTAAAAAAACCTCCAAAACAAAACACAAGAAAAAGATGAGGACAGTTAGTGTGACTGTGTGGTCTCAATACATGTAATGTCAGCTTAGGTGATGGGGAAGTTGGGTCAGGGTCCTGTTCAGGGACCCTGAAACCCTAAGAAGGAAAAGGGGAAAGCTGCAAGCCCCAGGAGGTAAAAGCGTGTTTCTTCGTGTGTTGCATCATAACACGCTAATTTTGCCTGGGAGGGAGGACAAACGTGTGCAAAAATGGCCCAGCTTGCTAGGAAAGGGGCGAGGAAGCGTGATGCCAAATAGCTCGGGAGACGTTGCTGTAGGCCCCTGTCTCCCCTCCGCATCCAGGCAGGGCACAAGATCAGCACCCGTACGCGCAGACCCTCTCGCAGGCCTGCGCCAGGCCTTTGTAACGGAGCCGCGCTCTCCCTCCCCGTGAGGCTGGGGCACCCCCGGCTCCTCGCCCTCCCCCTCTTCTCCCCTTCCCCCCTCTCCCATGCGCTTTTATTCGCTTTGCAAACGGCGTATGCCAAATCTGACTGCACAGCTGGCTCTGCTCCACGTGTTTGTTTTCTATGCCTGCGCGGCGCTCGCCAGCTCCGCTTGAGCCGTGGCTCGGAGGTGGAGGCGGCAGGGGGAGAGCAGGGGTGGCAGGGAGGGAAACAGGAGCAGGCTGCTGCTTTCCAAGCCCTTATTTGTTTAAAGCTTAAGCCTGTTTGAGAGAGCCTTTTTGGAGTGAGGGGTAAGTGGCAGGGGCGGGATGCAGGGGAATGGAGAAAGTAAACTGTGCGTCAAGGAAAGCAAACTTTGCAGCTGGAATTGCTGCTGGTGCTTATTGTGTGAAGGGTCTGGGGAGGTGCCTCTGGCTCTGTGCTCGCGCTCTCAACGCGAGTGCGAGTGTAAACGGGCAAGGGTGAAGAGCGGGAGGCCGGCGATGGGTCTGTGCTGTGCCCCAATGGCATGGGTGCTGCTGCCTGGCAGACACACTCTGTGGCTCTCGTTAGTGTGGCTTAATGGTTGGCCAGGGTGCAGGCAGGTGAACCCTCCCGTGCCAGGCTCTGGGGCAGCAGCATTTTGCCATCCTTTTGTTGTGGAGCATCCTCTTGCCAAGATGAAGAAACCAGGTGCCAGCCCTGCCCATCTCAGCAGGGTGATGCGTGGTCTTGCTCCGTCTCCTCTCCACCTGTGGGTCACTGTCTTCAACTGGACCATCATTTTTGGAGAGAAGGATTTATGGCTGGGATGATAAATGGGGTGAATGATGTGCAGGCACAATCTTTAAAAAAGGCCAAGAGGTGTGACCATCTCCTCTTCATCTCTGGAGCAGGGCAAATCTGTCACCCAGCCTAAGACCCTGCTGCGAGTGTGCCCACCATCATTTTTCCCCTCTTGAGTGGGCCCTGTGGGATTCTGGTCACAGCACGAATGAGGGCTGTGGCTCAGGCTGTCTGGGTGGTGGCATTCGACACCGAACCCCGACGCCCCACCTAGGCATTTGGCACCAGCTGGAGCGTTTTCTGTGGGCTGTCATTTCTGTCCCTTTGTTTCGCTGGCCTCGAGCTTCCTCTTGTGTTTTTTGGAGTAGTGACATGTCTTGCAGGGGAAATTTGTCCCAGCAAGGAGACCTAGAGGCTTTTGACCTGCTCCCATAACCAAAATGTTTATTGTTAGTGAAAAGCAGTTAAGTGACATCTATGGAGAGTAAAAATTGCATTTATTCCCAAATTTATAAAAGAGGGGGGAAAAAAAAACCCAACTCCAACTTTTAAATACCATTTTCAAAGGGCAAGAAAAATGGGCTTGTGCTCTTTTGCATCCCAGCAACAAGTCATTGCTGAAAGGAGTGCAAGCTAGAAGGCATTTTCTCTTTATAGTGGTGATGGGGATGTCTCTAAAGCCAGCCATCTGGGGATTAAACTTTGTATTGACGTTACTGGCGAGTACTTTGTCCTGTCTCTTTTGTATGCTCTTCTGGATTTTGATGTCAACTGTGTTAAACTAGCCTCGTGCTTGTTAATGCAGTTTCTGGGCCTGCTCCCATTGAAGTCATGGCAAAGATCAGGCTGGTTTTGGAGGCGGCAGAATCACGTCCTCTGTTATGATCTTCTGGGCGCGTTGTTTTTGCAGGCGTTTCTGCTGGCGCTGGCTTGTATTTAATAGAAGCTTCGTCAGCTTTTTACTGCAACTGTTGTAGGCACCACTACTCTTCAAATATACACTGGGAGAAGGCTCAAAAGCTGGGAAAGCTACCCAAGTCTTTGCTCTGCTCCAGAAGGAAAATTTCCCCATTGCAACTTCTCCCAAGGAAGACTTAACAGTGTCACTGGCAGTTTCTGTGGGCTTTTCTGGTTTGTTTTTTTGTTTGTTTATTTGTTTGTGTGTTTGTTTCACTCTGTTATTGTTTCTAACTGGACACGGACAAGATATTTCTATTGTCCCTAGACAAAGATAGATAGATTTATTTATTTATTTTAGTGAAAGTTAGGTTCGCGTTTAAGCATATAAAGAAGTGAGCTGCTCTCAGAAAGCATCCATAGCTGCTGTTTCTCTGGCTTGTGATCTGCTCTGTGAGCAAGAGCTTGAGTCCCAGTTTGAAGGTGGCCATAGCCAACAGACACACCGAAGTGCTCCCAGCTATCTGGGCCCTCCTGAAGTGCTTCATGCAGATGCTGACTGGTGGTGTGTGCCTGGTATGCCGCTCCGCTGTGCTATGGTTTATGTTCTACAGATCCTGCTTTCAGAGAGAGGATTGTTTCATCTGGTGGTTACTGGTGCAAATGGACATTGTGATATTTATTCTCTGTCCTGTTGCAAGCCTGACCCTATCATGTGACAGAGACAATAAAACAAAGATGGGTCTCTTCAGGGCGGCTCCGTGTCACACCTTTGCCGTGATTTGTGGTCCTCTGTCCCCAAGGCTTGTTCCTGACCACTGGTCCAGCTGCAGAGAGGCCGTAGGGTGATATTAGGTAGTCTAGGATGCGGGATTTGTAGCGTTGCAGCCACATCTGTGTCAAAATTCTTGTTTTGGTCAATGTGGCAGCTTCCTGTGGTTGAGGTGTGAGGGTTGTCTGAGCGTGTATGCTCCTCAAGAGCTGCTGGGGGAAGCAGAGCAGAGATGAATGAAAACAGCTTTGGAGGAGAGCATCCTGCTCTTCCCATGGAAAAATGCTGTTCCACTGGGACCAGAACACACTATGGAAGTGCATCTGTTGATTAAACTTTTCTCTTGGAGCAAGAAGGAGTTTCTGGTTAAAACAGGACTGGTTTTCCTCTTATCATGAGTAACTCACACTTAAAGTGGAAGAATGGCAGCTGGGGAGAGAGAAAGATTTGCTTGAGATGTGGTGGTCTCAGGTGACAGCCCCTGCTATGAGGAAGTCCTCCAGGGCAAGGACTTGAGCCTGGGTGTGCACGTGGCAGGTGAGCTGTGTGGCATTGCCTGCTCCTTGCCTGCCCAGCCCCTGGAGTAGTGGGGACAAATGCAGCATGTGGAAATCAGCCAAAATTCCAATTCCCCCATTTTTCCTTCTTTCTTGATCTACTCCTCTCAGTTGAATTTTCCTGCCTTTTTTCTTTCTGCCACCTTTATTCCCTACTTTCCTTTGCTATCTCACGGGGCTTTTGTCCAGCATCCTTTCCCTGTGTCTTCTGGGCCTGCTTCCTCTGACCTCTCCCTAACCCAAGAGGCAATTATTAGAGCCTCAACCTCAGACTTCAAGTTCTGGGTTTTTTGGTTTTTTTTTTTTTTGTTTGGAAAGGATGAGAAGGGAAAACAAAAGCAGTGCCCTGACTAATGTAAACTAGCCACAGGCACACATCTGTGCCTGTGTGATGACAGCTCCTGGTGGGAACTGCCCATCCCTCCTGGCGCCCTCCTCCACTGCAGTTGTTGACAGGGAGGGGGACAACCTGACACCCAGCTCACGTTGGTGTGTTGGCCCAGATCAGAGCCAGCAACATCTCCTGACACTCGCTGCCTGTCCTGCATGTCCCACAGCATCCTCTGGGCTTTCCTTGCCCAGGTGCATGCTCTCCATCATCCCCTGATTCTTGCTACATATTTTGCCTCTCTGTCCAAATAGGAAAAAGTGTAGATGTATTATTTCCTGCTTGCATCAAACATCCTGAAGAAAGTACCCTTCTAGCCAGTGTTGCGATGTCTCTAGGACATGAGACAATTTTCACTCTGTGTGTAGCTTGGCAACTGTCTGCCCCCAGTGACGCTGATCTCTGGCTTGAAAAGCAGGTGTTGTTTTCATGGGGCAAGAGATGGGATGCTTCACACAAGTAACACAATGCAGTAAGTCCACTGCTTCTAAGACTGAAGGTGTTTTCACATCACGCTTGTGTCAATGGGTGACCCTTTCCTTGCTTCCTCCTCTGAAGCGTTTCTCATCGCGAAGATGCAACCTTGTCCCATTGCAAAGCCTCAGATAAGTCAGACTTTCTTGCTTCACCATGAGCTGAGTTTGTAGCAGGCGCGCTTCAGAATAGGTAACTGATCTCCACAAGTGTGTGGCCACATTGGCGTGGTTTTCTGAGGGGATCTTGACCCTTTCACCCAACACCAACTTCGGCTGAGAGTAGGTTGAGCTGCAACCCTGTGTACGCCCAGCCTGGGTCTTTCAGGACCACGATACCAGCAATTCTGCTGATTCTCCGACATTTGACATTCAACCCCCTGGGTGCATGACCTGCAACCACTGGTAAGTGCTGCAGATCTTCACTCCCTTTGGGACTCCTCATCTCTTTAAATTAGAACATTAGCTGGGGGTCTGGAGAGTCTACAGGTAGATCAAAGATGAGAAGGATGGCGAATGCAGAGGAAAAGTTAGGCTAAAGCTATTGCAGCTCTCCCTGGTTGGGACTGAAGTTGTACTGAAAGGTTTTGACAGGAGAGGCAACCTGTCCTGGCCGCAGGGGCAGCCCCAGCAACTGCTGCGAGGCCGCTTTCCTCCCATCACGCGCTCGGGAGAAGGAGCCAGAGAGCAGCCAGCAGCTCCGGGCTTGTTGCAGCAACAACATCTGTTTCCTAGGTGCACTTTGTTTCTGAAGAGGCTGCGCAGCACGCTCCATCTGCGCCCTTCTCCTGTTTTGTTGTGGGTTGGGGTTTTTTGGTTTTTTTTTGTCGCTTATGCCACGTTCAGCAGACAAGGATGGAGGCTCTTAAGGGAGGCAGGCGCTTCCCCGGCAGGACCCTGAGCCAGCCTCTGTGCCAGCGCTGCCTGTCGGGATCTTTGCACCCGAAGCAGCATTGTCAGCATCTTGACAGCTGGCCGGCTGCATGCTTATTAGTTGCTACTTTCCTCTTGCCCTCCACCTCTCCTTCGCCTCCCGAACCACCTCCACCCTCTCCCTTCCCCCTTCCCGCTCCTGCCCTGCCGTCCGGCCAGCCCTTCGGGGAGCCCCCAGCCTCTCCAGATTAGAGCTCTCCAGGGACTTGGTCCTTTTGAAAGGAAGAAAGGAGGGGGGGGGGAAAGAAGGGGGTGGGGGGGGAGGGAAGGAAGGGGGAGAAGGAGGGGAGGAAAAAAATTTATTTAAAAAAAAAAAAAAAAAAAAGAGAGAGAGAGAAAAGAAAGAGGGGGAACAGAAGAATGAAAACAGACCCAAGGGGCAATAGTCCCTCGAGCCATTTCACTGCATTACAATGAATATGGACTCTATTAAGCTCCGTTCTGCCTGTTAGTGTTTCCCAGGGCAACACAGCTCCCATATGGCAAGCATGCAGCAGATTAGGGTAGGCCTCTGGGCTTCATTGAGGGCCTGAGGCTTGACTGGCAGTTGAACCCCATCCTTCCCCCCCCCTCCTCACACTTGACACTGCCTGTGTTTATCTAAAGCAAAAAGGGCTGGGGTGGGAGAAGGGGGCATTTGGGGGGTTATTGTCCCGGGCAATGGGAGAGGGCAGGGAGAGAGATGGGGGGTGATGGAGGAGGGAGGTGGGATGGAGGAGAAAGGGGGTGGGGGGGGGGGGTGCAGCCTCTCATACATATTCAGAAGGGGTCTTGAATGGGTAGAGGAGAAATAAAGCAGATGGAATTCATGTTAAAGAACAGCTACAATCGCCCTCCAAAAACAAGGAGAGAAAAGCAGGCAGCCTTAAAGGAGCGTAGGGAGCAGCGTTTATCCAATTAGCAGGGTTGTCAAATTGAATTTACTCAGAATGGAGGGGGAAGCCGGGGGGGAAGGAGGGAAATTAAGTGTCTAGTGCATGGGGGGAGCGCGATATTGAAGAAAGGACGCGGGTTTTCTTTCTTTCTTACTCTTTAGCCTTGTGTTTTCAAGGGCTGGAGCTGTTTTCAGGGTGCGCCAAGGGGCAGCAAAAGCCAGCATGCACACTCTGTTTTAGCACAGGGCTCCTCTCCTGGTAGCTGCAGTAAAAGGGAGGTATACACTGCAGGGCAAGGCCATCCTTGCATCCCTGGATTGCCAGCAGCAAGGCTGTCTCAGGCTGGAGGGTCCAGCTACCCTGGGACCACTGTGCCACAGGCGTTGCCCAAGGCAAGCTGCATTTACTGTGGTACTGCCACTATGGTGACACTGGGGAGCCTGTGGCCAACATGGGAATGGCATTTTGCTCTTCAAGGGGGCTCACGCTCACTGGCTGATGAAATGCCAATGCGAAGGGGTTCTCTGGGGCTCAGCAAAGTCAGCCTGATAACACCAGCTGGAAAGAGACGTTCATTTCAGAGGAACCATCGGCTGTAGAGATGCCAAAAATTGCAGGCATTGGGTCTTCAGGGATGCGAGCAAAAGTTGGAGTCAGTGTGAGCAAAAGTCAGCAAAAGACAGGCAGTGAGAAGGCTTTGCATCCTGTTTCTAATTCAAAGCGAGAATGCCCAGTACCCTGAGTGGTGATACTGCAGGTTGTCGTGGAAAGGAGCTGCCCAGGGCAGTAGCTTGAGGAAGACAAATAAAGAGTCACGAAGATCGTTGCATGTTTTGGCTGTTTGGTTGCTGGTTTGCAGGAGCAGTTCTGTTCAAGGAAAAAGATCTGTTTTACCTGCAAGTTCAGTTGAGTTTTTAGAGAGGTGTCTGTTGCCACTGAATTGCTCAGGATTTAACTGGAGAAAATCTGTGGTTCTTTTTTAGGGTCACACAGTGCCCAAACACAGTTTGTAGTTTGCAGGCAAACTCACTCATCTGCATTGGTGGTGGTGCCATGCCAGGTTTGGCTCTAGATATTTTCCTTCTCCCAGCTATGAGCGTGAATTTATCCCAGTCTTTCACTGTTGTGGCTTCTTGATGGACTTGCTGAGCTCACAAGTAGCTAGTAAGAGAGTCTTTTTTTGGTAATCACTTCTAAAAAGGGGTGGGGGGGACTCCTCACTCAGTTAATCAAGGGCTATGTTAACAGAGCTAATACACTCTGAAGTCAGGAGCTTTCAGTGCTACAGGGGAAAGTGGGCAAGCTTTTATCCCTGTTTGCACATACACTGTGCTGCCTCCTTGACTTTAAACGTGGTTGTGTAATGTTAATGCTGCCTCTCTCTGCCCCCTCCTGACACCACCTGCTTTCCATTCGGGATCCTGCCTCTCCCTACAGCATCCTCACCCCCATCCCCGTTGGATGCCCATGCTGTTCCACGGGAAGGGCAGTGTCTCTCCTACTGCAAAACTCTTCTTCTTCAAAGCCATTCAGAGAGAGCAAATATAACTTAGCAGTGTGAAGTTAATAGTTTGGAGGGGGGAAGGTATTTGGTAGGGGTTCATTTTGCCCTCTGGGATGTTACTATCTGATGGGTTTGTGAGAAACAGGAGTACCCAGATTGCTGTCCATGCCCAGGAATCCTGTGGGGACTTTGCAGCTGACCTGCTCAGGTGTGTCACCTGGACAGTATTTTTTTTTAGCTAGAGGACTATGCAGTTGTACGATGGCTTTGTTCAGACGGGATGCAAAAGATTCAGGATCCAAGAACAACTTGCCTGATGGGATGGAGGCCCCAGTCAGAGAGTTTCTGCTTTCCAGCCCTGCCACTGCTTTACTGTATAACCTTGGGCCAGGCTGGCTTCCTCTTTGAGCTCTCAGTTCCCCTCATTTGTAAAGCAGAGAGATACTATGACTTTTTTCTCTTTTACATTGTCTTTTTTCAGTGGATGGAACAACAACAGCAAAAAAAATACCATCTTGTATTGAAAAAATAATGATTACAAGTAAAATCGACACACTGTACTGTGTAAGGCATTCCTCTTTCTGAAGAGCTTAAGTCTCAATGTATAAAATGGAGAACTGGGAGTATCATTGTCCCTGCTTGACCTGTTGGAAACAAGGACCAGCTGCAGTGAATTCTCCAGAGTCATCCAGGGTGTCCCCAGCTGGTAGCTGGATCCGAGCTGCTGCAGCCTTTGCCTCAGTGCAAAACAGCCCCTTCCCCTTCCCGCCATTCCTCCCCTGCACAAAGAGACGCTCGGGGTCAGGTTGCCTGACACAACCCCAGACCAGCCTCCTGATGAGTTTTCCCCATCTCCCAGCCTGCGTTTCCCTGCTGCCCGCCTGCCTTGCCCGGGGTATGTGGTGTTGGGGATGCTGCCCCGGAGCCGGGACAGAGGCTGGTTTCTATTTGGGAGGATTGTAAATTACAGCCAGCGTGGCAGCCCCTGTTAGGCTGCTTGGCCGGCCCTTGTTAAGCAGGAGGGAGCTTGGGGCTGTGAGCAGCATTTCCTCAGTAAAACCTTCAGCTTCTAATCAGCAAACACCTCTCCCCGGTGCCTGCGTTTAATTCAGATCCCTTTTTCCTTTCGAGCTTCATCACACCCCTCCCGCACACGCACGCACCTTTCTTCCCTTTTATATCTTCACCTCTGGTTTTTTTTTCCTTGCTCCTCGCCCTTTGTGGTGCCCTCCATCACCACGGCACAGCTGGGGCTGCGCTCGGGGCCTCGGTGGGCTTAGGTGTGTGGCGGGAAGCCGAGCTGACAGCTTTTACACCCCTGCCACCCCTCCGTATCTGATGAGGCTCTCATTAATTTTGTTCTCCTAATGGCCCCTCCTTTGATTTACTGGGCTGTCTGAAAGGGATTTAGGGCTCCACCACAGGAAATTGTTATTTTAACCTGGCAGGAAAGAATTAAAAATAAATAAACAAATAATTTTTGTTTTTCCCTGCCCCCCCCCCCTTGAAGCTCTTTAAATTACTTTAACCCTTTCTTTGCCCAGATAGCAGTTAAGCAGGAGCTGGTGAGCCTGGTGGTGTCAGTGGCTGCAGAAGTGTCAGCAAACAGGGGTATCTCTTGTAGGGTGCCTGCCTTGGGGAGAGAAGGCATCAGAGCAGGGCACTGTCATGCAGCAGCCCTGTGGCTCCCAGTGCACACCCCTGCCCAGGACCCCTGCCTCTGGGAAGGCAGCCAGAGCACCTGAGGCCTTCTCTGCTCCCCACCTCTGCCACCTCTCCTGCTGCAGCCCACTCTGGCAGTGCTTGCAAGGACACTGAGCAGATCGAAAGCTGCCTGATTAATAAAGTTCCTTGCTTTGCAGGACTGCAGGCTGCTCAAGGGCAGCATTTTCAAAAGAGGTCAGTTCCCATTTAGTCATCAAAATAAGTTGGTTGCCTATTCAGGAGAGCTCAGCATGTCGAGAACTGAATGCTTTTGAAAATGTGGCTTCAATTGTGGAAGCTGAGAATTTTGAAATCTGGCCCTGGAACCTAATAGTTCTTTTGGAACTGATGTTTTCATTCATTTTCCTCATTATTTTTATGCTGGCCATTTACTTTTGTACTTCACTCAGCTGTGAAAGAAATGGCCACATGTCCCTATTTAGAGCTCATACTCTGCCTGGAGGTTTGGGGAGGTACCATACACTTGTTGCAACACACCTTCTCTTCTCAGTCCCTGCTCAATACTGTTCAATCTGCCCAGTGCCGTGGCCAAATTTTTTGATCCCCCCTTTTTTCTCCCCACCTATTGCCCTCCATCTTTTTACAGACTTGGAGGCAGACAGTTTAGTCATTCCATCGATGTCCCCAGGTGGTCCTAGCTCATGAAGGGTTCATTACACATTTCTGCACCTTTGGCTTTGTCCTTCTGGCTAGAGGCTCTGCACAACGCAGAGCTGCAGGGAGGTCTGGTTGGAAACATCTTTGTCCACCCCCTTCCATGGGCTCCAAGGAGGATCTCTTTTCCATCCAACATTCTTCCATCCTGCTGCCAAACCCATCCAGATAGGGGGAATGAGTCAGCTTTGCTCTGTAAGCTTCCAGCACTGAGAAACAAGACTTTACGTCCTACCCCAAAGTGTTTCTTCTACACTGGTAGAAGGCTTTCTATCTGCAGCAAATATTACGGTGTGAGATGACTCAAAGTCTTTTCCAGATGACTGTAACCAGTGGTGCATCAACTTGCACATCAGCAGTGGTGTCAACAGTGCATGTTCTGGTACAGACGGACCTTGAGCACTGTGGTCAGTGGTGGTTTGCCCAAGACAGCTGTGGCACAATGAAGGGTGCTTTGGTGGCTTTCCTACATGGAGAAATAAACTCGAGTAACTCAGATGGTCTCCCGGTCTATTGGAGATAGACTAAAGGATCTGGTACAACAGTACTTGCTGTTTGATGGAGGAAACAGTTCAGAGATAAATAATTGACATTCTTTTCTCTCCTTGAGTGGGGAGGATGAATACCAGGAAGGATGAGGTGCATGGGAAGGAAGTTGCTGTCTTGTCGCTTTGGCACTGGAGTTTGCCTACAAGGATTTTCACATGTAACAGGGCTGCAGTAGCTGGAGTAGGAGTCTAGCTGGTCTTTGTGGGTGCCTTCCAGAGTATGCCCAACCTGATGCCCAATGACTGAGCAGTCTCCATGCTCCTGGCTGCCTGGGAGCCATGTTGGGCTATGCCAAGCTTGACGTAATTCACCCTGCCTCTCAGGGCTTGTCGTGTTGGGCTTATGGCCACGCTGACTGTGAGTGGAAAAGAGCTGTCTTGTCCTGAGCCTACTGGGCAGGCCATCCATGTGAAGTCACATCAGCCCGCAACAGTTCCATGTAAAGATGCTCTTTGTGGCATTGTCAAAGCTCCAGCTGCAGGTCGCATTACTTGGTGTTGCTTCCTTCTGAAATCTCCATCTTAGAGAAGGCTTTTTCTTTGTCTTATCTCAACTCTCTATGAATGTCTTCCTGACTTCTCCCTCAAGCAGTGCTCTGGAGCATGGTGGAGGGAAAGAGTCTGTCAGAAGGGCAGCCCAATTTGAAGAGATGCATGCAGGATAGCTACCTGGATTCTTGCTGTTAACAACGTGGCCATGAGCTGTGCCTGGCCATGGGCATGGCTCCATGCTGTGCTCTTGCACCTTTCCTGTCACCGGAGGCCAAGCAAAGTTGTCAAGAGAGTAGCTTGGTGAGATTTCCCCAGATGCTGTGGTTCCTTGCCAGCAGTGATCAGTCTTGCCTGAAAGAACTCACTGAGCATCTTGTGGGGAGACTGTGGCAGTTCTTACTTCAAGAGTTAGGAGGTTTGATTTTGGAGGTTATGCTTGAAAGGACTTGCTCCCTTTTTTTGACTGAGATGGTTATGGAAATAACATGCTCAAGCAGTAACCATGGTGGAAGTAGGAAATACTGCTCTGCGGGGTCCAGGTTCTCTTGAGGCCGGTGATGGCAGTTCATGAGCTCATTGTGTATCTGCAGGGGAGCGGGCAATATAACTGTTGTTTGAGCTACCTGCCATGGCACGTTTGGTCTTGGACTTCTCCCCTGCCAATAGAGTTGTTCCACAGGAACAATTCTGAAATGTCTTTGAGACTCGCAGGTGCTGCATCTGGAAGGAGCTACAAGTCCTGAACCTGCCTTACGATGTCCCTAGAGGGAAGTTACTTCTTGACTTCAGCCCTTTGCCCTTGGTTGAAGCTGAGTCCAATCTGACAGCCGAGGTGTCTCTTGGGGCAGCCACTTAGATCTTTAACCCCCCTGACCCGGCTCACGCGTGTTGGCGTTCATTCAGGACAGTCTCTCCAAAGCAGCTGCTGTGGTGTGCAGCTCTTCACGGCAACATGGGTTGTGATGGGTGGCCTTGGACTTGCAGTTTGTTGGAGACTGTTGATGCTTTTGAATATGAACCTGGTGGTTTGTCCAGACAGGGTGATTCAACTCAACCTAGGCAGTGTGATTCAGGCAGAAGAGTTAATCTGAAATATTTTCATACATTGGGTCTCTTAGTTGAGAATACAGGTGTATTATGCCATGTTAGTGTAATCCGCTCTCATCTCACTGCACTGAATTGAAACAAAGTTAGAACCGGCCTTTTCTTTTCTCCTGAAAAAGTGTTCCCTCCACTTCAGAAGAATTCCTTGCAGAGATGCACCGAAAAACTTTCACATCACCTAAGGAATCCCATCTGGATTGAAACCTAGGCATAATCAGGAACAACATGGCCAGTGTCTCAGGAAAAGACTGTGAAACTGTGGGATCACTTCTGTTTTCATGTACCTCAAGACCTGTACTACTCATTTGATTTTGTTTTCAAGCTAGAATATATTCCAGACACATCCAAGAAATGGCAGCAACACTTCATGAATATCTCCAGTGACAGTTTGTTGGAAAAGTTTGTGGTTTGCTCCTGAAAGTTGGCTGGTGTGCATTGCTGGCACAGCACGGGCAGTCAGTGCAGCGAGTCTGAAATGGGAAAGGGGAATATGTGTGGGCACACATGTAGATTTGTAGCAAGGGATGAGAATGGGATGTCTTGGGAGGCTCACAACCATACTTGGGGAAGAGGTTGGAGGAGACGAGTGCTTGCATCAGTGTTTGTAGCCTTCTCAAGCCACTGTCTCAATGAGTCCTTGGAGTTCAAGGGTGTTGGCAGAGAAGCCAGGCAGGGCAGGAAAGCAGAGAGATGTCTGAGAGTTTCATCCATCGCATCGTTTTGTCATCCACAGGAACCCACTGCCGCACATCCCCTGAGGCAGCTTATGGGACCCTTCCTTGGGCGCCCCAGGACACACCGCATGGGATGGCAATGACACATGACAAGAAGAGACCCATGTCCCCCATCCCTTGCCTCGTTCTCGCAGTCACTAGCTGTTTTGCCAAACTGAGTGAGTTTCTGTTCTTACCCATGTGTTCCATTTCCTTTATGTTTTGCCTTGATGCTGTTTAGCCTAGCCATGCCTCACAGGCAAAGTGGTTTCCTCTCTCCGCCGCTTCCTCGGCAGCCTTAACCAAAGGTCTAGGTTCAAACACTCCTCCAGAGGAGAAGGGGATACGGTCGGAGCTGGGCATCTCTATCTGGTGGTGCCAAGAAGAAATGGGGCTGGTTTGCATTTCCAAGCACTAAGGTGGGTGGGTGGGGAGCAAAGGGGAAGTTGCAGCACAGGTGCAATGGAGAATGCAAAATGTAGCAGCAGTGCATTTTTTTCTCTGTCCTTTCTCTTGCTGTGTCTCACAGAGCTTTCTTATTCCCATTTTTTCCCCTTTGTGCAGGTGAATCTCTGCAGGTCACAGTACAACCTGCTTCCATTGTCCAAAAGCCTGGGGGCACAGTCAGCTTGGGGTGTGTGGTGGACCCTGCCAGAGTGAACCTCACCTGGAGACTGAATGGGAAGGAACTGTCTGGATCGGATGAGGCGCTGGGTATTCACATCGAGCAAGGGAAACTTGTCATCAAGGCTCTCAACAACCACACCGTGGGGCGATACCAGTGCATTGCTCGTGTGCCCGAAGGAGTCATTGCCAGTGTCCCTGCAGTGGTCACTCTAGCTAGTGAGTAGCTTTACTCCTCTGCCATCTCCTGCATTGCTTGGGCCAGCACTCATGCATCCTGAGAGGCTCATCCATGTTCACTTGTTCATGCTGTCATCAAGGGAAGACTCCTTTGGTTTAGGCCATTTTGTAGCATTTTTGATCATGGACTGGGTGTCATGTTGTGGCCCAGTCATGATCCAAGCAGTCCTCCTGTGTGGTAGGCTGCAGACCTGTCCGGCAGTGACAGTTTTTGCAAGACCACCAAGAGCAGGAAATACTTGAGCAATGGGGTTTGTGTACCTGGTTGTTTTCCTGTCTGTCATGCTGCTTTATCTGGCTGCTGACCTCTCGATCGAGGTTGTCAGAAAGTACCTGCTGATGGCCAAACAGCTGCCTGGGCTACTGTGGGGCTGTTGCCAGCACTGGCTCAGAGTGTACTAAGTTTCTAATGCCTTCCCAATGCACAGAAAGTGAAGTCCCTTGCCCTGTTTGTGCTGTGGTGGGATCTGCACTTTTTGGTGTTGCCTGTGGGTTCATTGTAGCCGAAATACCAGCCCACACACTCACACCACGGCAAGGTTAGTCTGGCTGTGGTGAGGTGATGCTCCTGAGCACCTGCATGAAGTGGCTCACAGCCCTCTGTGCACCATTGGGAAGATTCCTTGCCAAAAGTCAAGGTGAAGGAGAGAGATGGTGAGAGAACAATTGCATGGAGGTGTCGAAGGCAGAGGCTGTGCTGTCCTCCTTTGGTAAGGCAGATGCAGAAGATGACAGGAGGTGGATACAGAAGAGAAGAGTATCTAAAAGCGCTGGTAGTGAGTTTTTTATCTTTAAGGGGCAGGAGGCTGTAATTATCACCGCTTTGGTCCCAGGGAAGCACACTCCCCCTTTCCAGAGCTTTGTCCTCTTCCTGCGAGACTGCAGTGGCACGGCAGCAAAGATCCATCGTGTTTCTGAGCCCTAGCTTTGAGTGGGGGACTTTGCTCCTGTCACTGAGCTTACATGCTCCTCACTGCTGCCCTCTGGCATTGGCAACAGACTGAGGAGATGTTTGCAGGCAAGGGAATGTCTTAGAGTGGGGAACTTCTCTTACAGACACCGTGTTTTGGACAGATATTATGCTTCAATGTGAGAAAGTGCTGTATTTGGATATAACTGAGAAAGGACAGCCCAGGCTTACTTGGAGATGAGGGAGCTCTGTGTGGACCACCCTTGTTTAAGCAATGGAGAATCTGATCTTCCCAGAGACCTGTGCAGATTTTGATGGAGCAAGTGCACGCAGAGGAGATCATCCCCTGGCAATGAGAGCCTCTGGGTGTGGAAAGGGCTTTGCCTTCCTGGCAAGGAGGAGTTTGGAGCACTAAGTCTTAAGAAAATGAACAAGTGAAGATGTTTGTGCGAAGTGGGGGCTGGCTTTGCCTTAAAGCCAAGAGCTATTGGCTTGTCACTGATACATTAATCAGGAGTGAAATGTTTAGGCCAGGCTGGGTGGGAGGAGGAGGTGAGGGAAAGTAAGGGGAGAGCTGCTGAGCTCTGAAGCAGGGCGGGAGGGGGTTGTCACGGGGCCGACTCTGTTGGGGGATTTGGCCTGAGCCCCATGCTGAGATTAAGTTTCGGAGAACACATTCCAGAGCAGAAAGGGGGCTGTGTGCGCTGGTGGCCTGATAGAAGGAAGGAGAGGAGGGGAGAGGTGGATGGGATTACCAAAGGCATGGTTTGCATTTAGGAGAGCAGGGTGTGCACAGCTCCTCAGCCTGATCCATTCCTTCTCAGGCTGATCCTCTTTTCTTTTTTCTACCCCTTGCCTCAACCCACCACCACCATCTCTGTCTCCTGGGACAAAGCATGACTGTTTGATCTATCTCTCTGCTTCAGTCTAGCGTCAGTGGTGGAAGGGAGACAGGTCCTAGAGCACCAGAAAGTCCCACCATGTCCCTCAGGACAAATCAAAGCCACAACTGAGTAGCCCATCAGCCCTCTCCTGGAGCCAAATCACCTTGAGCTACAAAGTTGCAACTGGGGATGCAGGTGCCAGAGAAGCTTGCCTATTGCTGTGGTCGCTGCCATGGCAAAGGCACTAATGCTGAGGGGGAGGTCAGGAGCATCATTCAATGGAACTCACAAAACTGGAGCCAGAGATTGGATGAACAAGCAACTAATCCACCCCTGTGCTGTGCTGCGTGGGCCCTTGGTCCTTGAGGGGAGCTAGGGATGGCAGAGGCTGTGTCCCATGCACCCAGACAGCCTTGGGCAATACATAGCCCCCAGGGGGGAAGGCTTGGCAGTAAACGAGCGAAGAAAGAGGGGGGGCAACCCAGAAAAGACTTGAGGCTGAAGGTATAGGAGGGGAATCTTCTGTAGGGGTTCAAATAACCAGTTTCATGTTTGTAAGCTGGAGGCTGCTTGCAACAGTGGCTTTGCAGTGGTCTGAAATAACAGGGAGCACTAATTTGTGATGGGACAGAGTTTGAAAGGTGTGGTAACATATGTGCCAAGGGCTCTCACTCCTGCTCCAGACCTTCTCCAAAGGGCCTTGCTCTGAGCTGGTTCAGTGGGGACCATGGTCCCAGGGGAAGAGGGAAGCCCCTGGCAGGTCAGCATTGCAGTTAATGGATCTCTTCCAGATCACTTGCTAGACTGAAAGAAAACCCTCTGAAAGACTTAGCCCCATCCAAAAATTATTTTGGGGGCCAGTGGGAGAGTGAAACTAGAATGTGATTGAAAGCAACGGGGAATGGGGGCAGAAATATTTTCAAGATTTAGGTTTATTTTGGAAGAGGACCTGGATTCATTGGTAAAAGTGTCTTCCTAGGTCTTGAGGGGTGTACAGAACATCATTTAGCCAACTTTCAGGCTATTTCCACTCCTTTCTCCCTGCCTCCTTCCAGGGAGACAACCTCCAGGGCTCCAACCTCCAGCGCACTTGGTCCATCAGGGCCTCCTTGTGCTTTGCTGACAGTCAGCAAGCGGATAATCAACGTTGCAGTGCTGGCAGCCACAGCATAGCCTTGGGACTTCTAACTCCTTCTCCCATCTGTGGAACAGTGATGACACCAAGTCTACCTCTGCTCTCTCCCTGGCTCAGAGGGCTGGTTGAAACTAGCATTTAAATCCTCCAGTGGAGATAAAATAGCTGTTGTATACCTGAGGAGTGCAGGGGGGGAGGGATTTGTGGAAAGGGGAAGATTTCTTAAAGCAACAAAAGGAGCAGCACTTCAGGCATTGCTTGGGCACTTTCTGAGTCCAGTTAGAGCTGACCTGGTGCTCCACGATTGCAGACTCAACCTTGGCAGCTTGTGGCACGTGGTGCAAATAGATGCTGGCTCCTTGCTGCCTGCCTGGCCATGCTGTGTAAGATCAGCCCTGTGTGGCCCTGAGGCAGCCCTTTGGCCTGGTGGTGATGGGCTGGAGTCTGGGACAGTTTGAATGGAGAGGGCAGGGGTATTCCTGGTTTTCCAAGCCAGGCCATAAACCGTCATATGGACAAGAGCTGCAAAGGATGAGAAAGCTATTTTCTCTACCTGTTTCTAGGTAGTAAAGTTGCCATCATGCCAGAAGCCCTGCTCTAGCCCCTCTCCTGATTGTAGGTGCTATATGGAAAAGGTATTGCTTTAGTGTGCTCTAGTGGGGTCAGATAAATCCACCAGGGACGTGAACATGGTGCTGTGAGCTGGTCCTGAAACAGCAAAAGGCATGGAAGGTCAGGAGCCCTTGGTGAAGCTCATGGGGAAGCTGAAGTGCCGAGCTGGAGAAAAGCTGAAGGGCAGAGGTGGTGAAAGCTGTGCAACCCCCAGCATTCAGCTGGGTGTGTGGAAAATCAGTGCAGTGACCAAAACAGCAAGCCTGACCTGGATAGATGTGACAGCTAAAAACAGAACAAAAAATAGATGAGGAGTGCTGCAAAGGAACTCCACCTTCTCCAGTGTATCTCTTGTGGCTGGGGATGAGAGGGGTGCGGGGTGGCTGTGTCCCAGGGACGCTGTGGGACAAGGGAGGCTCATTGCCCCGTGGCCCTCCCTTGGTGCCACTGGCCAGGTCAGCCCTCAGCTTTGTGGCAGCATGTGGGGAAGCCAGGCCTCGGGGTGCGGCACTCGTGGGCAGTGACCCTGCTCCGGGTCGGGCTGGGCATCCCCCAGGAATTTGCAGCTGCTTTCTGAAGACAGGCCCATTCATTTTCCTTCGCCTGGGCCTCTTCTCTGACGGCTCCCTGGAGGCAGTGGCGGGAGGGAGGGAGAGAAAGGGGCGGCTGAGTGTTGGAAAAGCATTTGCTGAGCAGGCATGGGGGGCTCTGGCCTCGAGGGCAGAGGTGGCGTGAGGAGTGGAGAGAAGGAAAACACAGGTGGTGTTTCGTGAGCCAGTGGAGCTGTGGCACAAGGGCTGGGAGACAGCCCCGGGGCAGGGGGGCTGGGGCATGGGGGATGCACTTGGGCGCACGTGAGCAGATGGGAGGCTGGGGTGCTGTGCCTCTCCCAGCAAGGCAAGAGGGTGCTGGTGGTGATAGTGCCAGTGCCCAGGCTCCTATAGTGCTGGCCTGACACGGGGTGAACTGCCACCCCAGGCTGCTCTTGACAGCTGAGGGGAGGTTAGATAAAGGTGCCTGCCCCCAGGCTGGGGGACCCCTGTCGATGCCCATTCCCTGTCTTGGGAACTCTCGCTTCCCTCCCTCACCCTTCCATGCAAGAGAGAGGACTTTCACCTTGAGGGACAGCATCTCAGTTACTACTGCTTCTTAGTTATGTATGTTCTCCCATTCATTTAATCCCGTCTGTCTCGCCTGCCCTGTTGCTTGGCCTCCAGCCCTGGGATTCAGCTGGCTTCCCTCCCCAGTGACAGCAGTGCAGTTAGTCGCAGGGCTGACCCTCCCTGCTCCCTGGCTCACCCTGTCACGCCTCAGAGTGGGGCACAAATGGACACAAGCAATGGCCTTTGGTTGCACTCCCTTCTAAACAAAAGAATTTAAAAAAAAAATAGGAAAAAAAAAAAGCCCAGTTATCCCTGCACAACTGGGGCAGTGCTCTGTCTGTCTTTCTATCCACAACACCTCCTGGCTGGTGGATGAGGACTTGCTGCTTCCCTGTGATCAAGCGTGTCTTTTAAGGACAAGGACATGGGCCGGCACGCCGAGCGCTGCCATATGAAAAGGAAAACCCAGGCAGTGGAGAGGGGATGTGGTTTCTCCCAGCTGCAGCAGGAGTTAGGCTCGGGGTGCAAATTGCATGTTAGACAAGGGGCACAGCTGCTGCCAACCAGGCAGCCAAAGGGAAGAGTGTTGCATCCCCCTACGGGTACTGACCCTCTCCTGCACCCTTCCCTGCGCTACACTGCCTGGTGGGGGGAGGCATACTCCATACGTGACTCCCCACATCTTTGGGGCGGCTCCTTTAAAGCCCCCAGGATGAAGCTGGGTGTCTCAGCCCAGTGCATTTGAAAAGTGACTGCAGTTTTGCTGTGCTGGGGCCAAGTACAGTGCCATGTGTGAGGGAGGGCTCATCCCATGCACACAGGGGGCTGGGGGTGCTCCTGACCACCCCCTCACCAGGTCTGGCCAACCCACTGGTGTTAAAGGGATGGCTGTATGCGCCTCTACCAGTGGGGAGTGGGGCGGCTGAGACTGCCCACGGCCAGAATTCACTGGCAAATGAAAACGGTTGTGTTTGCTGAGGGGGAGCAGGAATTTAGGGAGTAGTTTGGCAGGAAGCTCGTACACTTGCATATTGGAAAATAGTTTGTCCCTGTGCCCACCTGATGTTTTTCCCCTTTGCACTGCCAGTTTCATTCTAATTCTCTGGCAGAGCCCATTTCTTTCTCCCCCAGCCACCCCAGGACCCCTTCCCTCCATCCTTGCCCCCTCGATCCACAGCTTCACCCCTCATGGAGCTGGGCATCCCAATCCCCCACTGTGGGGCTCCAGCAGTCACAGCTGTGACAGCAGGGGGCTTAGCTGCCGTTTGGGGGGCTGCATGTGAGGGACCCCCACATCCACCCAGCCCAAGGTCATCCCAGGGGTGTCCTGGCACAAGGGACATCCTTTTCCATCTCTGAGAGCGTGGTGCTCCCCAGTGGGCTCTGCTGTGGTGGGGCCACCGGTCTGCCCTTTCTCCAGGCTCCTGGGCCTCTTCTCTTCTTTGGGGTCTGTACATGCGCATGTGTGTGTGCAGATCCCTGCCAGCATTGCTGGAGCCTATGCCTTGGCTCCAAATCTTAATTTGGCTGTGAGGATTCCAGACCACCAAGGCGCACATTAATTTTCCTGATGCTCGTTTATATTTTGTCGATCAGAGAAATACGCGTGATGTGGGCAGGCAGACACTGGGCTCTCACCTCTTCTCCACCTCTTTCCATTTCTGTGGCTCTTACTATCTTTTTCCTTGGTCAAGTATAAAAAGCAAGTAGAAAATATCCAGCACCCTTCCTCCTCTCCAGCAGTAACTTTCCTTGTCAGAGGAGCGTGAGGCACTTCCAGCTTTTCACAAGTTAAGAGTTAACCTTCATCTGGCTTTAATACCCAGTGGAAACATGGCTCCCCTCCTCAGCTTGTCTTAAAGGATTAATCACATTTCTGAAGTTCACTCGTATTCCTTCTTTTTATTATTATTTTTTTTAATTGAACGATGCCAAGAAATTCCAGAAGTATTAAGCATGTTCGCTGCAAATCATTTTTATGACATTGCAAAACCTCCCCTTTTCTTCTCAACCTCCTCCCCTTCCCTCAGATCTGGGCCCGGGAAGGCTGGCTCCCCCCGGCAGCCGCCCGGCAGCCCCTCTGCACTGAGCTCGGGGAGGCTTTCTCTCCACCTTGCCAAGAGAGCTGTTTTTTATTTAAACTCCATAAAGGATCTTGCTTTAATCAGAAAGTCTGCTTGAGAAATTTCATGTCACTTTTCCATGACTGTGGGTGGGAGAAGCTTGGAGCCAGAGTTGTCTTTTGCTCTTGGAGCGCTGCTGCATTTCCCAGAGAACAAAACCACATTTATTTTTTTTTATTTTTTTTTTTTGCTGGCCGGGGCTGCCAAGGGAGGCTGCCTGCCGTCCGCCCGCCGCCAGCCCTCCCACTTCCCCCCCCCAGGCTCTCCAAACTGCCCAGGGTCACGGGTGCCGTGTCCTGGGATGGGTTTCGAGGGGAGAGGGAGCTGTTGACAGCGCGTGGCTGTGCCGCGCCGTGCCGACGGATGCGACGCGCTGCCTTAGCGTGGGGTTTTGAAAAGCGAGTGCGGTCCTGTCCGGATTTAGCAGCGTGCCACTCAGGAGACGTGTGTTAGCCCTGGGTCCCGGGGCAGACGGGCTGGATTGAGCCTTGATGCAACAACGTGGCTTCTGACCGACTGCGGGATGCACAGTTGTCGCTAGCGGTTGCTTCGGCTGGTGCACGGCACTGCAAAAATGCATGTGCAGGGCTTTTTTTTCCTGGCACGAAACCTTCCAACACTGAGACAAACTTTGGGCTTGCAGTGCCCTGGCAAGATTTCTCATCATGGCCAGGGAGAGCAGGGACCAGTTTCTTCTCCGGGAAGCTTGGCTGGGCCAGGCTGGAGTGCTCGCAGCCCTCCCAGATCCATGGGCTTTCACCACAGCCCTCTGCTCCTGCTTTGAAAAACAGGGAAAAGAAAACAAAAAGTCAAGCACCCCTTCTTCCCACCCTGTGCTTCCACTCCTGCTGCCTGCATTGGCCCTGCCAGGGGAGTGACCCCCATGACAGCCTGGTAGGGGCACACATGTGCTGGGACAGGGTGTTTTCATGGCTGCTTTAGGGAGTGGGCAGCTGTGCCATGTAGAGAAGGAGATGCTTTTACTTGCAGGTCACTATTCTTTGAACTGGGGCATGGGCACTGCTTGTCACGTGCAAAGCATGGTGATTAACCAGCCTTCAGACATGAGATACTTGAAGGGAAGAAAAGTACCCAGAGCAGAGAGATGCTGATTGTTCAGGTGCTGGAGGAGCTTAGAGCAGCTCTGGGAATTCTGGGAGCTTCCAGCATTCACACACCTTCTCCCTCTGTGTCACCCGGTGTCTGTACACCCTTGAAGCATGCTGGGCTCCGAGTAATGACTACAGAATTAGCTTCTCAGTAGTAGGACAGCAGCCATAGTTGAAATGGCAAGTGGCAGAAGGATCATTTTTGGCTGCCCTTCAGCGTGGCTGTAAGTTGGCTCATTTTTCACTCTCAGGCCAGGATTTTTCACACCCAGTTTCTCAGCCGTGGAGCAGGCAGTTTCTCCAGAAGTTGTGTTTTAAGTTACCCATTTTGTAGGAAGGAGGAGGAGAAAAAAATGTAAAGCTCTGAAACCAGGCCAGTTTCCCTAGCTCCTGGGGACAGAGCAGTCCTCTGCCAGCACCGCAGTGAAACAGCCCCTGGTCCGCAGGGAGAGGATGAGCTAACACCAAGATGCTGAGCCAGCCACCGAGATGCCCTGTTGTTCATTCTCTCTGCAGATCTCAAGGATTTCAAGTTTGATGGCCAACATGTGATTGAGGTGGATGAAGGGAACACAGCCGTGATCGCCTGCGACCTGCCCGAAAGTCACCCCAAGGCTCAGGTCCGCTACAGCGTGAAGCAGGAGTGGCTTGAGGCCTCCAGAGGTGAGTCACGGTCTGGAGTCTGTCCTGCTGTGTCCTCTCCCAGGACCCTCAGTTTTACTCTTCCCTACCAGCAGTAGCTTTCTTTGCCTGCTGTCTCCGTGTTGTCCCATTGCCACCACTCTGAGCATAGGTTAGTTTGGGGTCTCTGTCAGGTCTCCCTGACATCACTGCTGCCTGAGACTGGAGAGCCTTTGCAGTACAGCTTGTGGTCAGGCAGAACTAGGTGATGCACACCACCACTCTTCATTGGGTATCTCCTTGTGTCTGCGAAGCACTCTGCTAGCCCAAGCTGGATAAAGGTGACTTTGATTTTGGAGACATTTTTACATTTGGATCTGAATTTTGCAGCTTCGCTCCAGCTGCTGCATCTAGCTGTGACAAGCTAGCTTCACCTGAGGCTCTGCTCCTTCTGTGATTGCATCATTGGTCCCCCTGGTATTTGAACCAAAAGAAGTCATTTCAGTGCTGTTGGTGTTACTGCGTTGTTTTTTCCCTTCCTACTTGTCCCCCTTTTCTTCAGGGCACTGTATGTCTTCCAAGAGAGTGGGTAGGAGCATATCTTGTGACCATGTGCCATGTCCTCTTCTGTCTCTACAGACAATTACCTTATCATGCCATCTGGGAACCTTCAGATAGTCAATGCCAGCCAAGAGGATGAAGGAACATATAAATGTGCTGCCTACAACCCTGTGACTCAGGAGGTGAAAACCTCGGTCTCCAGTGAGAGGCTCCGTGTGAGACGTAAGCCGCTCTCCCTTCACTGCACATCTTCTCCAGCCCCTGGAGCATATACCAGTGCTATCAGAGCTGGTTTTCTCTGTGCACTGACAATTAGCAGTTGCTGGGAAGCTCCTTTCCAGCAGTAGAAGGCCCCAAGGTCTCCTCCTGGGTTATGTGTCTGCAACCCTGGGATTGCCGTACCGCCTCAGGATTTGCTCTTGATGGTGGGCGAGTGAAAGTCCTTAGGCCTTTAACGAGACTGTCTGCTGCATGCACGCTTCCCTTAAGGACTGTCCCTCTTGGTCGGCGCTGCCGTTTATCCGCCTCAGCCCAGAGGAGCAGCGCTAGCCCTGCCGTTCCCCAGCCTGCACTCTGCACAGGGTGCTTTCCCACCAACCACCTTCCTTCCCACCCACCTCCTTCTTCCTCCTCTCCTCACCAGGCTCCACAGCAGAGGCAGCCCGGATAATCTATCCCCCTGAAGCTCAAACCATCATTGTCATCAAGGGCCAAAGCCTCATCTTGGAGTGCGTGGCCAGTGGCATCCCCCCGCCACGGGTCACCTGGGCCAAAGACGGCTCCAGTGTCTCCGCGTACAACAAGACGCGCTTCCTGCTCAGTAACCTCCTGATTGACCCCACGAGTGAGGAGGACTCGGGCACCTACAGCTGCACGGCTGACAATGGGGTTGGGGAGGCCGGAGCCGCATTCATCTTCTACAACGTGCAGGTGTTTGGTGAGTGCTGCTGTAACCCTTGTTTCAGGAAGGGCTTGGACCTTCTCCACTGCTTTCAGGGGAAAATACTAGCGCTGCTGTACTCTTCCTCTTCCTGGAGAAGCCACAATGCAGTGCAAACCCCTGGTTGTGGTTCCAGTTTCGAGGAGATGGGAGAAATTCTTCTCTGAAGGTGGTAGTTCCTCCTTCCTGGATCCCACCATGGGCAGGAGATGATGGATTCTCCCTTCCTCTGTAAAAACTCTTTTGTCATTTGTGGCACTGGGATTGCTCTAACATTTTCTAGTAGTGGAAGACTGTCTGCTTCTTACACATGCTTGACATTGTCATAGGAAGATACTCCGATGTCCTCCCTTTTTGTTCTGTTCTGTAGAGAAGCTCTCTATGAGGTGGGAAATGTGAAGGAATATTACACCTTAGATATTTCTGCCATGCATCCTTCCCCTTCTCCCAGCATTAGGGAGGCAAAGCCTATGTTTTATTTTGTCCGGGTGACAATGTGTTCTTTTGGCACAAGCACAGTCTTTGCAGAGTAGCATTTCAGCTCAGAAAAATGGGACTTGTAGGTGGCTGATGTCATCTGAGAGGTGCAGACGGCCTTGGGCCACCTCTCCTTGCGGTTCATGTGGGTGCTGAAGGGAAGGTGCAGCGAAGTGGACCCTGTGGGCCCCTACAAAAGGAGGGGGGCTTAGGGGTGGGGTAAGGATCCACCACTCTGCCCTCGTCCCTGCCAGAGAGGAAAGTGCAAGGCCGTGACCGTGCCGTGCTCCCTGCCAAGCGGCACTTAGCAACTGTGTTTTTTCCCCGCACAGAGCCCCCGGAGGTCACCATGGAGCTGTCCCAGCAGATCATTCCCTGGGGCCAGAGCGCCAAGTTCACCTGCGAGGTGCGAGGGAACCCCCAGCCCTCCATCATGTGGCTGCGCAACGCTGTCCCCCTCTCCGCCAGCCACCGGCTCCGGTTGTCCCGCAGGGCACTGCGGCTGCTCAGCGTGGGGCCCGAGGATGACGGCATATACCAGTGCATGGCCGAGAACGAGGTCGGCAGCGCGCAAGCCATGGTGCAGCTGAGAACAGCCCGACCAGGTAAATCCCCCTCTCTGAGCTTGTTACTGTTCAATCCCAGAGCTCAACACACAGGGAAAGAGCAGGGGGAGCAGAAGGAGGTTGGTGTGCAATCCTCTCATGTTCAAGCTGCTCTTCTTCCCTCTCTTACCCTGTGGTGTGAGTGCTTTTTGCCTGGGACCTCTGTAACTGCCTGTAGGAAGAGACAGTAGTGGTTTTGCTTGTAAGTGCAGTGCCATGTGTGCATACCTGAGCTCTCGCTACATGAAGGGCATAGGACAACTGGGTGTAGTGCCTTACCCCAGAGCTTGCTCAGCTCTGCCTCTGAGCTTGCACTGAGCAAGGGCATAAACACTGATGGGGGTGGATTCACCTGGGGTAGGAGAGCTACCACCTGAGTCCTTGGGCCCTGCTGAATTTATCCAGAGTAAGAGTATACAGGAGGTTCAACCTCAACTGCAACATGAGGAAGTAGTTTTTCACTGTGAGGGTAACAGAGCAACTGGAACAGGCTGCCCAGAGAGGTAGTGGAATCTTCGTCTCTGGAGACTTTCAAAAGCTGCCTGGACTTGTTCCTGTGTGATCTACCCTAGGCTATACTTCTCTGGCAGGGCACTTGGCCTAGATGATCTTTAGAGGTCCCTTCCAACCCCTACCGTTCTGTGATTCTGTGAAGAGGGTCTTCAAAGAGGGAGGAAGCACCATGTGGCCAAGATCTGTTGTCAAGGAGGCCCTAGTGAGGCATGTTAGGTTTATAGCAGAAGCACAGATTGTTGCTAACACCTTTTTGAGTGGCACAGCAGGAAGCACTGCCTGTGACCTAATCCCTCTAGGGTGCCTCTGCTGCAGTGGGTGTATAGCACAGGTCTTCTGAGAGGTTCAAGGGGTTCATAGCTCTGCCTTCACGACAGACTGGGACAAGCATTTACACTGCTTCAACACCTTGTCTTTCAGGAGCTACATTCAATCCCGGGCAAGACACTCAGCTGGGCTCAGCTCAGCCTCCAACACCACCTTCCAGGGACAGTGCCTTAAAGCTGCCTCTGGATAAAGCAGGACTGCCAAAGCCTGGGACAACCCCACTGGCAGCGTCTGTGCAGTGTGCTGCCAACAGTGAGTTGGTGTCTCCAGCCGAGGCCCCCATCATCCTCAGTTCTCCTCGGACGTCCAAGACAGACAGCTACGATCTGGTGTGGAGACCTCGGCCTGACAGCAGAGCCCCCATCCTCTATTACGTGGTGAAGCACCGCAAGGTATCACTGTTTCTCTCTGCTCTCATCTTTCCCCTGCACCATTCCGCAGGTGGGCTGGTGGCCTCACTGTGCCTTTTCACATCTCCTGAGCAGGTGCATTGGGGCAGGGGCACCATCGCTCACTGGCAGCGCTTGTTGGTGGGACCTCCTCAGCTGTAGCCTCAGGCTGTTGAGGTGTGATGAGTACAGGCTGTTTGTCAAGCTGTCCAAGAAGAGCCCGTAGTGGTCCCCATCTGCCTAAGTGCACACACACATGTATTTCCAGTCTGAAGAGCTTCCAATTCCCAGCTGTGTGCTTTACACAAGTAGGAAGTCCTGGGGGCAGATTACGCAGTGACTTCATCTGTGATACTTTTGTCTTGGCACAAGCCATGGGGACACCTTGAAAAGCTGAGGCTGCAGGACACAGCAGCAGCCCCTCTCCACTGCATGTACCTGCCCTGCTTAGCAGCACTGAAGCACTCATGCGTGGTGACTGTGAGGAGCTGGCAGAGAGCTGTCACAGCCACGCTAAATCCTCTGGAAAGGTCCTTAGCTGCCGCTGTTATTCTGGGAGCTGACAGATGGTGCACTGTTGAGCATGTCTCTTGGCTGGTGGCACAGCATGACCACATGGTGCACTGATGAGCCCTGCTTGGGCCCAAGGGCTCCTGCTCTCTATGGTGCTTCTCAGCACCATAGGCAGAGTGCAGGAAGAGCTGTAGCCCAGCAGCTTCTCTACACAGTGAAGCATTGTTGAGGTAAAAACTCTGCTTTTGAGGTGTAGGTCATCTATTCTCATTTTCCTGGGAATAAGTGGGAAAAAATGGGCTTTAATTTCATAGAACCTTAGAAGGGACCTTAATATCATCTAGTGCCAACCCCCTTCCCATGCCTTTGATCAGGTTGCTCAAAGCCCCACCCAACCTGGCCTTGAAAATTCTGGAGAAGGGGCATCCACAGCTTCCCTGGGTGACCTGTTCCAGTGTTCACCGTCCTCACGGCATAGGATTTTTTCCCCAGTTTGTAATCTAACTCTGCCCTGTTTCAGTTTAAAACTGTTACACCCTCATCCTATCATTATACTCCCCGATAAAGTGTCCGTCCCCATCCTTCCTGTAAGCCCTCTGTAAGTACTGGAAGGCTGCTTTAAGAATTTACCCATTTGATGCTGGTATTTCCCCTGGGTATGCAGGGGGTTGCAGTAGAGAGGCAGGTTTTGCTTTGGGGTTTGGGTACATTCCAGTTCTGGCATGTTTGGATTGCCAGCCACTGCAAGGCACACTTTTCAATTAATATGTGAATATATGCATCTGTTTTCCTGGAATTACTTGATTTTGTGAAAATACGGTATAGGAGGAAGCTGTTATAATGCCTACACATCCTTGAAGCTTAAGATGAGGGTTTCAGCTAACTACCTCTTTAAAGAGCCCCTTAAAACAAAGGCAGAAGATGCCAACACAAGAACACAATAGGGCAAGCTTAAATAAAAACCAGAAGATGTCAAAAGCCTCACCAGACTATTGGCTCCGGTTGTCTGCAAAGAAGAGTTCCGTCCCCCAGTGGTATATCATGTAACCACCAATCCTGCTCGCGATCTTAACTTGCAGCCTGGAGTTCGTCCATATTTTATTTGTTTTTCAGCGCTTCACCTGGAAGGGGCTGTAGGGCAGTGGAGGTCACCGTGGGTCACTGCAGTTTGCAGTAATATGTTTTCAGTGTAGTCCAAATTCTCAGCTGGAGACTCTTTCTTGGGATGCTTAAGGATTGTGTGGAAAGGAATTAGTCCCAAATAACCCTTAAACTTGTTTAGAAAGAGTCTCTTTCTATCAGAGATCCTTAGGATCGAGTTATATAATGATCTGGTTTTGACATCTCTAACTGGAAAACCATGTGTACAGAGAGGGGAGGAAGCAATTCAGCAACAAAAGAAAAGGCTCTTTGTGCGAAAGACGGCTATAAGGAAAGTAAAACCTACTGATGGGAGGCTTACATTTGTGCTGGGCAAGGGCCTGCTTCTCCTCTGGAAAATATCTGAGGATGTCTCTTTTTCCCTGCTCTTAATGCTGCCCCTAAAAGCTCAGCAGCCTGCAAGCAGTCAGATGCCACGCAGCTGCTATCTTTGTTTCTTAAGAATTCCTCTTTTCCTTTCCTGGATATTAGCAGTCTTTAGGGCTCCCCACTCTGGCCTCACAACTCCACGGGCTCGGGAATAAAATTAAAACAAGGCAGGCATTAATCAGTCAGTGTCAAATGCTTGGAGAAGATGAATGATACGGCTGAGTCTTGGCATTTCCGTTTTGTTGCGTTGCCTGCATTGCTAATGCTCCTTTCGGCACCGGGTCACTTCAGTGTCCTGCCTGCTTGCCTGCAAAAATATTATCCTTGCAGCTGGGAAGAAGGAGGAAGTTCCCACCTTCCCTCCCCCTCCACATATAGCATCAGGGCATCACCAAAAAACAGTGTTTCCAAGCCTTTCTGGGGGCTATGGTCTCTTCCCAGCAGAAAGCTGTGCTCAAAATGTTACGATTACTCATCTCAGACAGAAAGTGCCAGGTGGCGAGGGTAGATAAAGCTGGATAAAAAGCCATTAAGTCAAAGAATTGAGATCTGGATGGCCAAAGTGGTGTCTGGGTACCTCATCCCATGGAAATGGCCAGTGTCCAAATGAGCAGCTCAGCAGCTGGGCTGCAGGAGAGTTTTGGCTCCTAAAGCAGCTTGAGCTTCTGGCTAATGCTGCACTTTGTGCACGTGCCAGCTCCAGACCTTTACACGTTTTGAGGGGCAGTGGTACTGGAGGGGACCAGTGGACAGAAAGGGGCTGAGTGAGCCTTTGTGGTCGAGAAAACACCATGGTGCTTGGGTGATTTGTCCCACTTACACCTAAATCCTTCAGCTTTGCAAACTCAGGCTGGAAACATCTCCCTTCACAGGCGGGGAAGGTAGCCCTGACTGAAACACAACCTGTCATGAAAGTTTCTGAGTTCGGCGCAGGCAAGAAGCCCAGCTTGCCTCCAGCTTTGCAACACCTCTGTTGGTCTCTCAGCAGGTCACCAATGCCACTGACGGCTGGACAGTGAGGGATGTCCCAGCCTCACAGCACCGCTTGACGCTCACCAGGCTGGACCCTGGGAGCCTCTATGAGGTGGAGATGGCTGCTCACAACTGTGCCGGCGAGGGACAGACGGCCATGGTGACCTTCCGGACTGGTAAAGGTCAAACCTTCCCCTGGGTGTTTTGCTCTGAGTCAGGAGAGGGTCTCTCCAAGATGTCTCAGCCCAGCCCTGAGGCACAGGCACCAGCCTTAGGACAAAGGGGCTGTTTCTGCTCTGGAAACTCATCTGCCCTTGGCTTAGAGTGATTCTGTCAGAAGGGAAAGTGGAGGGTGGGATTGAAATGGGGTGGGAAAAATCAGGTCTTCCCCTCTGTCTGGGTTGGAGTAAATCCCTTCCTCCCTCGGATGTCTCAATTGGACATCTGCAGAACTGTAGAAAATAGGTCTGGTGTGGATGTCAAGAGGTCAGTTAATCCATCCTCTGCCACCTGGAGACAGGATCAGCCTGTGGGTGTTGTTCCCAACAGGTGTTTTTCTAATCTGTCCTGAAAAGCTTGTCCTGCACCAAAGGAAACTCCAACACTTCCCACGCAGTCTCCTTGATGCCAAGCTGTCTGCCACTGAAAGGACGTTCCAAATGTCTACACCAAGTCCTTCTGTCCCCATCTGCTTTTCGTATCTCCAGCAGGTGTGGGGACTGGCATTCGCTTTGTAGCAACCTTCCCCGTGGTGGCAGGCTTGCTCACATCTCCCCTCAGGCCCTTATCTTGTGATAATTACTACCTTCTCGGGCAGAAATCTAGCAACATTTCAAGAAATCCAATTAAAAGTTTTAGAAAATTAAATATGAGGAGGACCTATTAACAGTTTAACAAACCTGCCCCTCTAGTTTTACTTCCTGCCTGCAGGCTGAGTGCTTGGGAATCCTAGGGCTGCTTGAGACCAGAGAGCATGTACCTCAGCATCATGGCTGGGAATATTTTACTTGCTCATCACAACAAAAGTTAAGCCTGAGATCCATCTCCATGTCACTAATGTCACTCTTCCCTTCTGCACAGGCCGCCGCCCAAAACCAGAGATTGTTGCCAGCAAGGAGCAGCAAATCCAGAGGGATGACCCAGGCACAAGCACTCAGAGCAGTAACCAGTCTGACAACAGCCGTCTGTCCCGTAAGTCCCTCTATGAACAGGGCAAGGAGGGAGGGATCTCTTGTGGGTGGCAGTGGCCAGGCCATGCTGGAGTTGAAGTCTCTGCTGGGTAAAAGCAAGACTGTGCAAAGCTGGATGGGTGGTCACTAGCTCAGGACAAGAGAGGTCCTTCTTGGACACCCCTGCTACAGCACTTGGCAGGCAGTCCGTCTTAGGAGGGCAGGCTGATCCTACTGCCTGTCCCCACCATCAATGCAAGGACTTGTCAGAAACTCTTGTCTCTTGCTGAGTTTCACATGGAGGGTTCAGAAAGCCCTGCCATGGAGTCTGTGAACATGTAGTGCACAGGACCAACAAGCTGCCATGCACTGCTAGGTGCTGGGGCCATGCAGGGGAGAAAGGGGATTCAAGTCCCTGCAGGTCCTGGCATCCTCCTCTCAGCCAAGCCCTGACAAGGGGCAATTGGTGCCCATTCTAAGGGTGCAGGTGCTTTCATTTGGAAAAACATCAGTTCTTTACTGGTTAATCCAATTCACTGTTTCCCACTTTGTGTCTGTCATTACTGTTGTTCAGCAGTGCCATTGTCCTTTCTGTGAAATTCTCTCCTTCAGTCCTTAGCCTCTCTCTGAAGACTCCTCTTTCAATCCCCCAGAGTCATTCATGTGTTGCCTTTTCTTTAATCTCCACAGCTCCGTTCATCTCTTTCCTTCCCATCTTTCGATTGTTTTCTCAACAAATTACATTTCTACAGCCCAGGAGTTTTCCCAGTTTCCTTCTCAGCTGGTTCTTCCCAATCTCTCCTGTTTCTCATCTCCTATACTCACCTGTCCCCAGTGTCAGTCTCTGTTCACTGCTTCCACATCAGCCAGGCCTTCTGCTCTATCTCCAGCCTTGCATCCATATCTCACTGCTCTCCCTCCCATGATGGATGTACACACCTCAAACCTTATCTCATCCTACTTGACTTGTCAGTGGAAAAGGAGCAAGATGTGAGCAGGAGTAAAAGATGTTTTCAGGGCACAAACTGAAAGGAGTTAGGATTTAGGGGTGCCAGCTCTAATGATAAGTCAGAAAGAAGAGAGCATTTGGGACTTGAAGAGCATGTGGATGTATGCAGTGCAGGTAGTCCTTCACCCACATAACTCTGAGGGTCCTCCAGACAGGAACAGAGGAATGAGTTTCATGTCCTGATGTCCTTCTGTGCCCCTTGTAGCTCCAGAAGCACCGGACCGTCCAACCATTTCCATGGCATCAGAGACCTCTGTGTACGTGACCTGGATCCCCCGTGGGAATGGCGGGTTCCCCATCCAGTCTTTCCGTGTGGAATACAAGAAACTGAAGAAGTTGGGAGACTGGGTCCTGGCCACCAGTGACATTCCTCCCTCTCGCCTCTCTGTGGAAATCCCAGGCCTGGAGAAAGGTAGGCAGGTGTTCTCCTCTTTGTTTCCTGGAGGTCTGTAGGAAAGCTGTGCAGTCCCTGTAGGATGGTTAGCCATCTGTCATGTCATGCTTAGCCCCGGTGCATATGAGCAAAACAAAGCCTCCCCGGGTCCAGCCTTAGATGCATGGGGAAAAGCTGCAGACGCTTCTCCAATTTCTCCAGCTGCAAAGACCAGCATAGATTTGACCTCCCTCAGGGAGGCTTGCACATGCTTTCCTATATTACAGGATATAGTTACTAAAGGAATTTGGTTTTGGCATTTACGAGACAGGACAGAACTTCCCTTAGCCACAGGCAAGACAGATGGGCACACAATTCCCATTGCACTTCACATGAGAAAAGGCAGCATCACTGAGTTGGACAGCTTAAAAGGGCAACATACCAACTTAAAGACCAGTAAAATGGTGGTTGGGTAGAAGTTATTTAGGGGCTTTGAGCTTTTAATTGATGTTTATGTACTTAATTTCCACATGGTAGAGGAAGGACCTCTTCCCATAGCTGCTTTTGGGTTGGGACATCCTTTCAGGCATCTCCAAATCCATCCACACACCTTCCAGAACTGCTACCTATCTTCTACGCCATCCAGACAGGAATTGTGGAAAGCAAATAAAAGCAGGCTCCACCTAGCACATCTGGCCTGTACTTCAATCAGAACCTCGCTGTAGGCTCTCTGCCTTCTGGAGATGATGTAGCCCCTCTCCACAGGTCTGTGCTGATAGTAGAAGTCTTGAAACACTCCAATCTCTGATACTCTTTCCCAATTTTCCCTTAGGCATGTCCTATAAATTCCGTGTCCGGGCGCTGAACATCCTGGGAGAGAGCGAGCCCAGTGCGGCTTCTCGGCCATATGTTGTGTCTGGCTACAGCAACCGAGTCTACGAGCGTCCCGTGGCCGGGCCATATATCACCTTCACAGATGCCATCAATGAGACCACCATCATGCTGAAGTGGATGGTAAGGTTTGTAGGGGGCAGAAGTCTCTGACGGTGAAGGAAGCAGATGTGTGGGTACTACTCACCCAGCTCACACATCTTCCAGGTTACCACACTGCAGCCTGTCACCAGCACAGTTGAATCGGGGATCAAATAGCTCCCTGCCACATAGGAGGACTGGGCTTGGGCCACATAGGACTGGGGGAAGTCAGAAAGCCTAGGAAACCCTTTCTGCCTCAGTCCAGCATTGTACACAGGAGGAATTTCAGTGAACAGGCCTCAGGGTCTTGACCATTTTGTTTAACAAGCACAGTTCAACAGTGCATGAGACAGCTGCTTGCTCTCCTGGCCAAATTCCTGGAATCCATTAGCACCTCTGTTTGTCCTGGTAGTTTCCAGTAGATATTCCCTTCAGTCTTGCTGTGTAGCAGTCCTAAGTGCTGATAATCATTTACAGCAGTCCAGCCCAGCTGATCTTTAGGAGTGGGCAGAATCTTTTGGATCACAAGCTACAAGCTCTGATCCAAGTGTTTCCAACAGCTTAGAGTGTATTCAGAGGGACACATTGCCCTCTTCTCTCCTAGCTGCTTCTAGACAGAAATTGCTACAGGGCAGGATGAGCACGGCTGTTCATTTAAACACAAACAGGAGCTGATAAAATACTGGGTGAAAGACAGCAAGAATACACGGAGCTGGGACAGTACTGCCTGGATGGGAGAGGAACAGGGTTGCCTTAAGAAACACAAGACCCCTGCAGTCATCGGTTCAGGGCAAGATGCAGTTTGTCTGGAAGCCATGAGCCTCCCAGAGTCAGAGTGAAGCTATGCTTGCCTTTGCCCAGCTGAGTCACTGTTGATGAGGAATTTTTTCCTCTGAAGCCTTAGCTGTGGCTGCTGAAAGGGAGCAGTGTACTGGATGCTTGAGGTGACAGGGCCAGACTCGTGGCTTGTCCATTACGCAAGAGAAGCAAGATTTGACAGTATAAAATAGCACTTGAGCTTTTGGAAGGAAAACCATTACTGTGCAGTGGCAAACAGTGACAACACAGAAGATCCCCCTGCTGTGTCTTCCTCCTGTCCCATCCCATTTATCCGCACTGCTCCTCACATAGTGCAATGCGGAGTGCAACACATCTCTGCTAATTTCTGCTCTCCCTCCCATTCTCTGCAGTATATCCCAGCCAGCAACAACAACACTCCAATCCATGGTTTTTACATCTACTACCGCCCTACTGACAGTGACAATGACAGCGACTACAAGAAGGACGTGGTGGAAGGTAGGACATACTGAGAGATGGTTCGTAGCTGCTTGTTCCTCCTGGAAGGGTACACAGCCAGAAGAAGCCTTGTGCACAAAAGGTGGTGGCTGCTGCTGCCTAGGCCTGTTTCACCTAGCACTGCTGCAGAGCTGGGCAGCTGCATGTTTCCCAAGGAAGCCAATGGCACTGTGTGTTTGTTGCCTCCTCAGGAGATCGGTACTGGCACTCCATCAGCCACCTGCAGCCTGAGACCTCATACGACATCAAGATGCAGTGCTTCAATGAGGGTGGCGAAAGCGAGTTCAGCAACGTGATGATCTGTGAAACCAAAGGTAACCAGCTTCACAGGGAACTTGTGGGAGTGCAGCTGTCAGAGCACAGGGCAGGCACCATCCCTGTCTGATGGTGTGTCATCCAAGCTCGGGCAAGGTGATGATGGAGGCAGCACTGGGGAGAGGAGAGGCATAGGTTTGCTGATGCTGTTGCTCAGTATGTGTATATATCTGTGCCAGTACTCACAGATTCCACGTGCAGAGTCCATCACTGTTCCTGTCAGAGGAGTTACCTTCTGTTTTCCTAAGTATCACATAGACAGTGACTGGAACCAGAATGGCTCTTTCCCTCACTGTGCTGAACCTCTGTGTTGGGTTATGAGCTGGTCCCATGTTGTCTTCCAAGCAGCTGCACCATCAAGACAGGAACAGCATTAAGTCCAAATATGTGTTTTGGAGAAGTGATTTTTCTTTTTCCAAGGAAAAAAAAGCAGCCCAAGGGTCTGCCAGGGGTGTTAGCTAAGCACAGAGGACTTGTCTGTACTGCAATATGCATCAGCTTAGGAAGTCCTCTGTCATCCAGGAGCACTTGTTTAAAGCCACCGTAGCAGTCTGTCCCCTCCACAGCAGCACAGACATCCCTGGAGCAAGCTGCTATTCCACCTGCCATGTCTGTGTCTAATGCGCTCTCCCTCTTCCCTTCACAGCTCGGAAGTCTCTTGGTCTGCCAGGTCGTCTTCCACCCTCCACAGTGGCTCCCCAGCAGCATCCCCCACTCAGTGGTGGGCACAGTGGCCTGGGGACAGGAGCCATGGTGGCCCGTTCCAGCGACTTGCCGTACTTGATTGTAGGCGTTGTGCTGGGCTCGATCGTACTCCTTATTGTGGCCTTCATCCCCTTTTGCCTTTGGAGAGCCTGGTCCAAGCAGAGTAAGAGTTCTTTCTTGAGGGCTGACTAACAAGATGTGCTCTGACTTGTGGGTTAGATCTGACCCTGAGTGTAGTTGGGTCAACCATCCAAAAGGTGAGGGCTGCACATTCTGGGAAGCAGGGAGAAGGTCAGCGGAGAACAAGTCTCAAATGTCCTGGGGAACCCCGTAAAGACACAGGCTACTGTTTGTCCCTTGTCCTACTCACCTTGCTGAGAAAGAACCCTGGGATAAGAACAGGGGAAAAGGGACACTCCCTTTCCCTTCGTGTAGGGTCCCCTTCCACCATTTGTTTCCAAGTGTGTTTTGGCTGCCAAAATAGCAGCCTGATAGCACAGCCTAACATCCCTGCTGAGCTTCAGGAACTTCAGCTTCACCTCTGATTTTGGCCTCACGCTTCCTTTTTATTCCCTCTGCAGAGCAAACCATTGACATGGGCTTCCCAGGAGCTGGGCTGCTGGTATCGTCCTGCCAGTACACCATGGTGCCCCTGAGGGGCATCTCTGCTCCTCGTGCCAATGGACATCCCTACGTTAACAGGCAGCCCTACGCCAGTGGGGCACATCTGAACGGCATCTGCCCCTCTGCAGGAGTGGGCTATGCAAGCACCAGAGATTACAGTCCAGATGAAGTGCCACAGGTATGTCCACACCTGTGGTTAAAAGTTGGTTTGACGTGTGCTGGAGGCCATGGTTATAGTGAGGGGGCTTCTCCAGACATGGCTGGCACCCTTTGCAGCATGTTGAAGCAGCAGGACTGGCTTCTTAAAATAGATTTCCCCTTTGCAGTGGAGTCTGAGGCACGTGAGGAACAGCAGGGTTGCCAAAGCACTGGTGAAGGGCTGGTTTCTTGGGGTGGTGGCTCTAAGTATGGAGAAGGCAGTGAGCAAAGGCTATTCCTAGAAGAATGGTTCCTGTTCCTCCTGAGCAAAGCTCACAGGGCCTGACAGTGTTGAGGAATCCATGCGTACATAGTAACACAGGCCAAGGCAGTGCCACGGCTGAGACTGTAAATTGATTGTCATCCCCTGTGATTAAGCAGCAAGTGTGGTTTCTTTTTTTAGTGCCCAGTTCCACTGTCCCGCATAGTGAAAGAAACAGTTTCATCTTTCTCTGACTTCTGTCGTAAGAGCTTCACCAGTTTGCTCCACAACTCTGGCTCTGGCTTCCAAATCAGCACCTGCCTCTTAATGCTGCTGTGTGGTATTGCTCTGCTGAGAATCCTTCTCTCTCCTTTCAGTCGCACGAAGAGACCAATGCCTTGCTGCAGGCAAGAGTGCTGCAGAACGGAAATGTCCAACAAGAATACCAACCCTCTAGGTTAGTCCTGGCTCGTGGAGAGGGAGGGTGGAACAATCCAGTGGGACCCACAAGACCACATGCTCATGAAAGTTGTCCCTCACAACACTCCCATCTATCCCAATTCACTTGGGAAACAAATCCATGCTCCAACACTAGATCTTCTTAGTCTAAATTCTCTTGTTCTCTTATGGTTTGAGGGAGAGAGTTTAATCAGAGATGGCCGCTTTTCCTTCCCCTGCTCCTAAGTGGGAGACTGGAAAATAGGATGAGAGAAGCTAACACCTATGCCTGGATGCTGACAAACAGCTGCCCTATAATCTGGCCAGGGTCTAATTGCAGGTGCTTTGTGTCTCACTGTTCAGATGTGAATTCATCGCTCCCATGCTTCTGGGAGGCATTCTCCTCCCAGCTCCTGTGGCACTCACAAAATGTGAAACTGTGGATACCAGGTCCCATCATGTCATTCTCACCCAAGTACATTCCAGTTTCTGCTCTTCCCCCCATTTAGGGATGCTCTGTGTCATTGTATTGACACAGCTGGCTGAGATACTACATAGGTTGTATCTTTGAATGAGGAAAAAAGCTGTTAATAGTGCTAAACCTCTTTGTCTGCTTCCCCAGGTTGCCAAACTCAAGAACAGAAGACAGCTCTTTCCTCTACAGTCTTCCAGATGACTCCACTCACCAGCTTCTTCAGCCACAAGATGACTGTCCTCACCTTCAAGAGCACTTTGTTGGCCTCCATCATCCAGTGATGGGCAGCAAAGTGGGAGGCCCGAGCCTGGATGCTCGACGGGATCCCCTCTTCCACCAAGGTCAGTGCTCTGGAAAACTCCGTGCTTGCTTCATCTCATCGTTCTGGGCTGATCTTGAAGGGAAATCTCCCTGTAGCGCCTTTCTGATGGCTCTGTTCGTGCTTGCTTCTCAGGTGTGAGGATAGTTTTAACACTGTGAAGAGCAACAGCATAGAAAGGCCATCCTAACAGTTGGGGACTGTAAATTGCCTGAGTCAGTTTTAGAGGATACATTTCTCATTTCTCTAAAAGCTTGAGCTGTATGCTGCTGAAAGGGCACCTAGTCCTCCCTTCATTCTGCATTTTTCAGACTGCCAATAAAACAATAAGGTCCCTGAGAAATAATGTGAATCCATTACCCCTGCAGTGTGGATCAAACTTGTGTGCAAGCATAGGATCAAACTTCGATGTAGCCAGGACTTTCAGAACATAGATCTGCCTCTTTGGTCAGAGTACCTATCCTCATAAAGCAGACTGTTGACTAGAAAGCTACCCCGGTTGTCTCATTTCTGTATGCGTTGTAATCAATTCTTGCTCCTTTCCCTTTCAGGAAGCTCTTGCTGCCTGGGCCTAGTGCCAGTTGAAGAGGTAGAAAGACTAGACTGCTGCCAATCCAGAGGAGATCACCATCCCCCGAATCCAGTGATCACATCTTTGGGTCAGGACCTACCGGGACATTTAAACAGCAGCCCACCACCACTGAGGCCCTTAGAGACTCCTTCTCCCACCAGCTAGGGACCAAGCTGCCTTTTGCAAAAGACTTATTCTAAAGAGAAAAAGAGAATGGGTATTTATTTTTGTATAACACGACTATTTATATATTTATGCACTTGTATATAGATGTATATGTGCCTTTTATAATGCTACGGAAACAGAAAGCATCCTCAGCAAGGTCACAGGAGGGCCCAAGAAACAAGGCAGCAGGGATCCGTGGCTGTTCATCAGAGCACAAGATTGAAACAGCAGCACGAGAGATGTCACAGGACCTGGGCCCAAACAGAGCTGCCACCACCACCAAGATCTAGCACCCTCTTGCAGTGAGGGCTTCACAAAAGATAATGCGGTCAAAAAGGTCTTTTCCTCTTCCCCCCAGGAAGGTTTGTCCCAGGAACACACTCCAGTGACTGGACAGGAGGAGTTATGCACTCTGCCTAATCAACTTAAACAACCCTTCACATACACGCCCTCTGCAGCTGCGTATCTGTAAAGACAAACCCACGCTTTAACATCTAAAATAAAGGCTTTAGTCTTTTCTGTGGCTGGCTGTATGCTAAATCCTTGCACAGAATAAACCTACTCTTTCTCACTTACAGATGTATAGCAAGCAGGACACCAGGGGAAAGGTGACATTTTTCCTGAAGTTATAGTTTCCCAAATAGCCACCGACACAAAACTTCTTAAGGCTGAGCTCAGGAGAAGAGGGACAGCTGCTACCTGTACCAGCTAAGTGACATAAAATTTCTCGTGAGGAGCACAGCTAGAAGAATTTTCATTTCTCCCCAATGCTGCATGAGCTGGGGGAGGCAGATGGACACCCAACACTCTGCAAATTTTTTTTCCTTATTCACCACCCTCCATCCTCTGGTTTTCCAGTTTCAAAAGCTCTCAGCATCCAAGCCTGTGGATTAAGGGTCAGGTTTTCTCTCTTAAGGAAACAGGGGATGCTCAGTGACTTTCATAGGGACCCACTGAGAGGCCCAGATGCACAGGTACCATTCATTTGGTTGTGCTGGGCCAGCAGGGGCAGTGCTTATGCCTGGCTGGGATATGGCTTGATCCTGGCTGAGCGTACACCAGAAAGAGGAGCAAAGACCTGTGGCAAAAGGCAGAGAGAGGGGAAGAGGAGCAAGACAAGCTACAGGTCATTCAATCTATTTAATTAAAAATTAGAACAACCCCTAAGCCTGCCCGTGCACCCTCAGAACTGTTGCACTGGAAGAACCCCTCCACTTTGGGGTTAAAGGAAGTTTTCCCAGTAAGACAGGGTAAGTGCTGTAAATGATCACACACTGCCACCCCACCAACTGCCAGAGGCAAAAAAGAATAAAACCTGGAAACAGACAGAGCCTGTCACTCTCACTCTGAGCAGGCGGGCTGCAGGCCAGGGGCCTGACAGGCTGACATTTGCTGTACCCTCCTCCTGCCAGGTGAATACCATGTCTTACACGGCCATGCACTTTCCCACTTGCCTCTGCTCTGGGAAAGTCTTTGATTGGCTCCATTGGCACCTGAGCCCTGCAGGCCCCGAGAAGAGAGGTTCCTTTTGCTTTCTCCAAACAAAGAGCACTTCCCTTGATTTTAACTTAGCTCAGCTAGCAGAGAAGTGCTGTGGCTGCTCAGCTGGTCAGCTGACAACAGCACTCACCCTTAAGGCAAACCTCTGACCATTTTTGCCGTATTTGCCCCCATGAAACTCTCATGTCCAGCCTTCCAACAGCCACTCGTGAAGCACAGACATAGACACACGCACCTGCACACACAGGGCATCTGCCCAATGCAGATCTCTGCAGTGCACCAAGAACAGCATTTCCTGCTTGTGTTTGCTTTTCTTTATTCCATGTCTATCACTAAGTCATATTTTGATGGGAAACAAGCACAACCCTTTACAACTAAACCCTTGCATAGCCAAAGCAATTGATTTCACGCTCCCGGGTGTATCTACTGCCACAGTTAACCACGTCCATTTTTAAGGGACACTTGGATTGTTAGTTACCCTTTCTGGTGTAGGAACAGGGAAAGATTCAGTTGGTGTCTCAGAATCCTGTGGTGATGAAGGTTGACGGAAGTGGAAACCCTCTTTCCTGCTAAGGAGAGCAAGCTCTTCTCCTAAACACCCATCTCTTCTGCGTAGAAGACTGATTTCTTCTCTTAGGAGGGCTGTGTCGTGAGCCATCTGCTTGAGCTGTGACTCCAGCCTGGCCTTCTCTTTCATGTCACTAGTTCGGGTGCCCTGAAATTCTACTCCCTGTAAGGACAGGACAAAAATAGCTCCTATAAAACATGGAAGAATGAATGGAGTGGTGGAAATTTATGTCAAATGTCAAAGTGAAACTTTCCAAGAGGCAGGACAGCTTCATGACTGCTCCTCATCCAGACCTATTTGAAAGTAGGAGTGAGGGACCACTTGGACTCAGGCTGTCACAGGTGGGTGCCTTATTCCCCAATACAGAGCACAGAAAACAACTATTCACGTGGCTGTTTCCATATAACAAAGGAATAATTTTTGACTTGTTGCACCATGTTTTTTAATTAGAATTAAGATGAGTTTGCAGGAGGATGTGAGACCAGAGAGCTGGTAAGGGCCAGATGATCCCTTACTGAGCTCTGAACAGTCCCAAACTTGCACGCAGTACAGTGTCTAAAAGGCTTACCAGCAGATCATTCTTTGGTGAAGACAGCTTAGATTCAAGTTGCTGCTTTTCAAGGTAAAACTGATTCAGCTGTTGCAGCTTGCTGGTGTTTTCCTTTGTCAGCTTCATCAGCTGCTGCTGCAGGTCCAAGATTCTTCCCTAGAAAAAGAGAAAATGCTGAGCTTGGGTGAGAGAGGACAAAAAGTGTGATGTGGGGAAGAAATGCTAAGCACAGCGTGTCACAGAACAGAGGTTAACAACAGACTGATCCTGCATACACCACCTGAACCCACAATACCTTCAGTCCAATCTGTCATCATAATCGTTCTGTGGATTTTTTAATACTGCCTAAGTAGGAAAAGCAGTTAGGCTGAAGAGGGGGAAAGAGAAAGCCATTGGGTGTATAGTACTTCCCTGTGTGCCCTTCTGTAAGAGCAGCGTAAACGTATTGCCTGCTTGTCCACAGCAGCTGAGCCTCATGGCCACCCTCACAGATAAAGAAATGAACTTCTCAGACTGCACAGACTAGGACAGCAGCATAGAATAATAGAATGGTTTGGGTTGGAAGGGACCTTAAAGATCATCCAACCCACCCTGCCATGGGCAGGGACACCTCCCACTAGAGCAGGTTGCAGAATGCCCTATCCAGCCTGGTCTTAAAACACATCCAATAATGGAGCATCCACAACCTCCCTGGGCAGCCTGTTCCAGTGTCTCACCACCCTCCCAGGCATTAACCAGGGCTGCCCTGTACTCAAACAGCTTGTCATCAAAGGTGGTGGTAAGGAGACAGTATGTGCCAAATGCCAGCTACAAAACCAAGGGAAAGCACTCGGGAAGAACTTCACTTAAGGACTAAAGCAGAAGGATGCATTTGAGTAAAGCGAAACAAAAAGATCATCAGCTACATCCATGAGAAAACAGGAGGTAGGAATGCTGCATCAGAGGTAGGAATGATGGTGGGAAATGGGAGCTGGACATAATGGTCTAGTAAAGACAAGTGTAAGAAAACCAAACTGGAGCATGTTTACAAATGGTTTTGGTGCAACTATTCAGCCCCAGGGAAATAAAGCCTTAAGAGATCATCATAAAGCTTGTGTCTTCTTCCTTTTCTTGCTCCTTACCTGCCACTTTTTGAGCTCCTGGGAATGCACATATTCTTTCTCCATTATTTGCACTTTCAACTCTTCCACGCGTATGTTTACAGAGTGTGCTTGAACTGCTTCAAAATCAACCAGCCGGCCAAACTTTTTCATCATCAGATCATTGCACTTCTCTTCCAGTTCTAACAGAAGGGGCATGGCATAAATGGCAGCACAGTCTTTCACTGGTCATTAAGAATTTCTGCCTTAACCCCTGCTTTTTGTCTGCACTTGTTGGCATTTTCTCTGTAATAAATAATTCATACACAACCACACAGAGCGCACAATTGAATATTGCTGTTTGTCCTTGCCCATGACCACCATGTCTGTGTGGCCGCTAAGCCACACTCTAAGCCAGCCCTAGCAAGCCACTCCCACACCACAAACTATACAGGGGCTCTGCAACTTTGGGGATGCTACACACATCTTTGGGTTTGGTCCTTGGGAAAGTGTTTTGAGTAAAGCTTGTTTTATCCGTCTTATGTTACACAGAGGAGAAAACTGCCAAAAAAAGTTTATGTAGCTTTGAGGAAAGTATACTTTCCTGGCAGTTCTGGTTTACAGCCAGAAATAGCAATCGTGTGTCCTGACTTCCAGTGTCTCATCTCAGTCAACTCTCCCTATAGTAAGTTCCCAGACTATTTCACACAGCCTAATGACTCTACAGTGCTAGAGAACTGCCAGTACTTGGTCAAAACAGTCCACTTGATCTGCTTATTGTGTTTTATTTTCTGCAGTAACCAGCTGTGACATCTGTGTGAGTGTAAAGACAGACATCTGGTGAGTTACCCACACCCAGCGAGGGGGACAGACTAAGCATTAGTATGCTCTGCTGTTCAGTCTCTGTTACTCACGGCGAATCTTTATCTCCATCTCCTTTTTGTCCCGGACAAGCTGCTTGTGTTGCTTCTGGGCCTTCTTATAGATCTCTCTCTGCATTATCTTTTCATTGCGTAGATCCACAATTCTTTTCTGCAGATTCTCTAAAGACTGGTTGGTAAATACCAAAGCCTGGGAGAAGTCACTGGGCATCTCCCCATTAACCAAGTACTCCACCTGCAAGAAACAGCCAAAAGCAAGGCTGACTTCACTTATTAAGGTTGCTGGTGATCGCTGGATAAGAAATACGTGAGCTTTAGAGAACTAACAAGTGAGGTCATAGTAAGCCTGGGCACAACTCATGTTTTGGGCCAGGGAATCGCTACCACTCAACAAAGCTTAACGACTACTCAGAGCCATGATGACTGCCTACATATAAAGCTGTCCAACATTCTATGGCATGTGGAACAAAGGGAAAGCAAGGGACTCCCTGCCAACTATACTTTCGAATGGTCTGGGAGCTGCAGGATTGTGAAGTCAGGCCTTAAGACTCTTCTATCTTTATTACTAACCTTGTAATGGAGGTAGATAGAACAAATGGAGAGAGATGAACTTGCCTCAGAAGTATATAAACTAAAATAGGCAGAGGCCTATCTTCTCTCTCTGAGGACAAGATTCAGCCCAGAGGAAAATAACAGCATTGTCTTGAGTTCTCCACTTCATTTTCTACTTACCATCCCTGTGCTAACAGCTGTGCAGCTGAATGCATTGCATCCAATCCAGCATTATTGAATCAGGCAAAAAACCCAACAATTTCAACAGTTTGCAGGCTTTTTTCGTTTGTTTTTTTTAAGGTGTGTTTTTTTCACCAGGAGAATATCAGTAAGAAGAGATCTTAAAGAAAATCCAATCCCAAACTTATAAAACACTTGAAGACAATGCACATTTCAGCAATGGGATGACCTGCCTACATCTTTTCTGTCAGTATAGGAGAAGAACTAAAAAAAAAAAAATAGAGGAAATAGCAGCATGAAGTTCAATTAATGGCCCTTTACTGCCAGGTGACTGTGGTGGATCGGGAACTAAGGGCCCCAAAGAATAGTAACACCATTGTTTAAATGCACATAGGCCATTCTGCACCTGCAGATGCACACCATCTTGAATTACCTGGTGGAGTTTCAAAGGCACAACTACATATAGCTCATTCAGTCTCTGCTGCTTTTCCCACTGAAAGGTCTCCAGTTCCTTGTTAGCAGTTTCCAGACTGTTTTCCACTACTTTTGCCTGCAGAAATACCAATTGTGGACAAATAAAAATCCTGTAGTACTCAAATACATAAGATAGCAAGGTTTAATATTAAGAACTCCTGATCCAAAGGGAAAGAAGTGTAGGAAAAAAAATACTCTTTTTTTTTTTTTCTTTCCCCACATACTATGATAGATGAGTTTCACAGGCAAACATCTACACACTCAAGCAAGATTCTACCCTGAATATCTCCATACACATGTACATTCATAAATGCCTCCTTAGTAGAGAAGATCTGTACATACCAAGAGACAGTTGCTTTGTTTAGTGTCTAAAACACTTCTAGATCTACAGACCCTACAAGATATTTTTTTTATTGTGTTATGCCTGGAAATACTTATTGATTCTGCATGAGAAAGAAACAATTCAAACTCAAATGTCAAACCCCAGGGTGAATATGTGGCAGCTGGCACTTAGAAAAGCCTTTAAAAACCAAACCAAAAATGTTGTAAGTTAAGCATATTTGATGGAACATTTTTCAGACACAATAAAAGCAAGACTTGCATAATGTTATTTTGGCAGAACTCTCTCTCTATCCCGGATAACCCTTCAAATTAAGATATTTTTGAATTAATATAAATCAAATGTCTTGATGAATGCAGGAGCTCAAGAAAGCTAAAAGGAAAACTTGCAACAAGAGAGTTTATTCAGTGATAACTATGACAAAAAGCAAAAGAAAAAAAGAAGGAAAAGAAATAGATGGAGGAATAGCATTTTTATACACTTATTTTAACCTGCATTTGTGTTAGGATAGGTATTCTTTAATGTCTCCATCCCTACACACATGCAGAGAGGACAGGACAGGCTACACCAGGTGTTCCATCTGAACCAGAGAATGCAGTTTCAGCTGCTGCGTGGTGGTTAGACAGCTTGGAAGGAACTGGACCTAAAACCTGGATCCAGCCTCACAGCACCTTGATTTACCCTTTACAGGAGGATAGGTGACCCACATTGAGCAGCCTCCTGCCTCTGTGCCACCACAGATATCTCTACCCAAACTGAGGCCTCTCACAGTGTTAGGACTTCATTTTTAAATCTTAGCCAAAATCACCAACACATCATTTTCATTGTAACGGAGCCAGCCACCGCTTGCTGAGAAGAAAACACTACCTTTCTTGCCAAGGCATTATATTTCTTTCTGATGTTAGCAGCAACTTTCTTCTCCTCTCTTAAAGCCTTCTCAATGTCTAACCGCTTCTGCCGGAGCTGGATGGTGTTTCGGAAGAGCGCTTCACTGCAGTCTGAGGAAAGAGTCAAAGAATAGCCTAGTTTCATTGTGACTACACTGTAGTTACAGGCTTGAGCTCTTAGCTTTTCCTACTGTGAAAACTGCCCAGCACTGCCCGTGCTCTTGGTTCCACAGAGCTTTCCCAAACATAAACCACATGGGCCACATTCTTCCATGAGGGGGTGAAAGTCATGGATGGATCTTTTTTCTTTACATGAAGTCAAGATGGTTTGTTTCCAGAAGCAAGACTAAATGCATCAAAGCCAATATTAAAGCCAAGTGCTCAAAAGTTAGCTTTCTAAGCTTTGCAGTCCCAGTAATTCATGCATGTTACAGTAAAATCTTCAATTCTGTGAACATGTAGTTGTTTATCCATAGCACCCTTCACTATGAATGAACTTGCTGTAGTGATCACAGAATCATTTAGGTTGGAAAAGACCTTTAAGATCATCAAGTCCAACCATAAGTCATTTAGAGCTCTATTTGTAAACAAAGCTGTGCTTCACAGGACCTGTTTCATTTGTTTCATGGTAAGGAAGATCTGTGAGTCTCTATCTAACTCAGTGATTTCAGTCATACTAATCAAGTGCATAATTATGCCTAAACCAGTGGGCATATTAAAAGAAAAAAAATTAAGAAAAGTTCTATAAAGTCAAAGAAAATGGCACATTAAAAGACAAATATGGAGCGGCTAATGCAATATGTGATTTCTCTATTAAATTAGTAATTTGGACTTTCTAAGCAAAAAGTACAAAAACCCCATAATTTCTTCCCAACATTTAATTGAAAATGGAGATGAATGAGGAGTTAATCAAAAATTCAATTTGTGGAAAAGATGTTAAAATCCAATTTAAAAAAAAAAAAAAATGATAACGGTGATTTGTTAGTAAATTCTAACTGAAAATAAAGCAGTGTTGTTACAGGGTCATTAACATACCACTCAAAGATTTTTAAAAAAACACCTTAAACCAGTTAAACTCTTACAAAAGAAAAGAGGGGGGCGGGAAGTTACTTGCCTTTGTGAATGAATGAATGAATGAATAGGATTTTAGCAAGTAAAGCTCCAAACTTTTCAGATACCCTTAAGAGAGCAGCCTAGCAACAGGCAATTGCTGCGGAAATCCACGAGGTGGTAACAAAGAGCTGAATTCAACAGCACGGCAGGGTCCCCGCTGAACTTCCCTGGACAGGGATCCAGCAAGGCCAGGCAGGTTTCCAGAGAGCAGCAACAGCCTTGATCCAGCTCTGCTTCTGAGAGGAGCCTTTTCTCTCCAGAAAACAGCTACGAAATGGCGAATGGTTCTTTACACAAAATAATTAATTCTTAGTGCTTAGCTAGGGTTTGGGTTGGGGTTTTTTTCCAAATTTTTAATTAAAGTACCCTACCCTACCAGCAGTTTTGTTACCTTTGCTGAGATTCCCTGTGGAGAAATGTGGCACTCGGGAGGGGTGCACACATTCTGGCCCTTAATGGCATTAATATACAGTGAATAATGAAAAATTCCACCTTTTCTTTTTAAACACACAATATTGCTCCTAAAGCTAAACGAGTAGTCAATCCAAAGAAATGATGGCTTAGGTACTTTTTGGGCAAACAGAGTCATCAAAGATTTCATCTTCAGGTCCAGAATTTTCTTCAACAATCCCCAAGCTGGACTCTTCATCACTCTCCTCTTCATTCTCTTCTTCTTCATCTGGAAGAAAAGGACATTACTGCTGACTTGTAGAACACCCCCACCCAGATCCACACGCTGTGTGTTATGGCAATGTGCTGGTGCACACAACCCCAGTAATCCAAGAAAGCTCATCCTGGTCATAAGTGAATCCAGGCATCTTATGCCTATTGCATTGATTTGATCATTTCACAGAAAGAAAAAAAAAAAAAGGGGTGAGGGGGGATAGACATCACCTAATACAGCCAAAGGCACAGACACAGGTACATTTTTCAGACTTCCTTCAATGTCCCCTCTCTGTACATGTGCAAGGAATTTTAACCTTGAGAGTCTGTCATTCCACTACAGAGATGAATCAACCAAGCCCAATACAGAATTAGAAAACTATCACAAAAACATCACTGATGCCTGCACTTTTTGCTCGTTCTGAAATGAACAGCCAAGTCAGAGAGAGAGCGCAAACCTTTTAGCTCAGTAAGACTGCCTGACCTTAACGGTTTAAAAGCGAGTCAGTAAGATATATGAAGTTCTTTCAGAATATGTTCAGTCCTGTGACTAACAGATGATTGCAGATTATGTCTGTGATCTCTCATTAGTCAATGGACAGATTAAAGGAGAATGTCATGAATGTGGCAGACAAATCACTTAACCATAGCTCCCATTGGTACAGTATAGCAAGTATCTATTTAAAGTTTGGCTCTTCTTCATACCAATTATTGGTACTCAGCTTTGACTTACAGGAAGTAAATTGCAGGAGCTGTCACTGGACTGAATGTAGCCATGTTAGAAACTGCATTACATTATTGTTATCATTCAAGACGGGTGCCACAGAACATGGGTCAGTATATAAACAAATCTGGGTAGGTCTGATCTATGGGTTTTTTGGACTGTGTTCAGTGTTGCATGTACACAGGGCTCCAGCTAGACTGAGAAACATTTACTTGACCACATGGAAATGTGTCACAAATTAATTAAAAAAATAAAATAAAATAATAGTATCTCCAACCTGCTTCTCTTTCTACATCTTTTTTTTCCATGCACTTGATTTTCTTCTTCAGAACCTTCGTCAGAAAATGGGCAAACTCATTGTTTTCTCCAAGGGATGCTTGGAAGTTGGCATAAAGAGCTTTCTCACATTCCTGAAGCTTTACAATCTCACACTTTCTATCCTCCATCTGTGCAAGGTAGCTGTCCAATTTTGACTAAGCAAACAAAAAAACTACTTCAGTTAAAAGGTACAACCCATGTATGTGTATATAGGATCTATCTGTGAAGATCTGGAAATGCAAAACTCGTCTTTCTCTCTTTAAATCTGTGCTTCAATCAAGGAAAACCTAGATGTATGTTCTAAACTTTGAGTATAATTTGTCACTTATTCCATATCTATTAAAATAAAACTGTTAAGATTATGGAAAGATTAACTATTGGAAGATAAAAGTAACCATCCTAGGCTGATCATCAAGAGTTTCTTCTTTTTCAAAATCTAGCACTAGATCTCAGAATGGTAGGGGTTGGAAGGGACCTCTGGACCTCTTCAAGGCCAGCCCCCCTGCCAGAGCAGGATCACCCAGGGCAGGCCACACAGGAGAATGTCTCCAGGCAGGTTTTAAAAGTCTCTAGAGAAGGAGACTCCACAATCTCTCTGTGCAGCCTGTTCCAGGGCTCCATCACCCTCACAGTGGAACCTCCTGTGTCCAAGTTTGTGACCATTGCTCCTTGTCCTATCACAGGGCACAACGAAAAAGAGCCTAGCCCCTTAAACTTGACACACACGCTTCAGATATATGTTAACAGTCTTCTCCAGGATAAACAGCCCCAGGTCTCTCAGCCTTCCATCATAAGAGAGGTGTTCCAGTCTCTTAATCATCCTTGTAACCTCCATTGGACTTTCTCCAGTATTTCCCTGCCCTCTTGAACTGGGGAGCCCAGAACTGAACACAATACTCCAGATGTTGTTTTACTAGGGCAGAGTAGGCATCCTGCTGGATGCACTCTTCTGTATGCTGCTGGATCAGTGCTAAAATGAAGCAAAAAGATGCCACCATTTGCTTTATGGCTTGCTTTTGTTTCAAGCCATGCATTAGTGGTACTGTTAAACACAGAGATACATAGCCTGCTTACTTGCATGGCCTCCTGCTCACTGATGAGGGCATTAACACGCCCCTGGAGAAAGTTCTCATGTTTCTCAAGGTTCTTCAGGATAAGCAGCTCTTCATACCATGTGATGTAGCGCAAGTCAGCGCTTTTCATCTGCACATCCAGCTTCAGTTTTCTGTGCCGCAAAAAGCGAAGTTCAGCATCAAAGTTGATCACCAGTGCGTTGATCTGGAGCATACAAGAATGTTGAATGAGGAACCCAGAAAGTATTAGGGGTGGAGCTAAACATGTAAAGCTAAAGAAAGGAGCAGAAGGGAAAAATTCTCTCTGCCAAATCAACAACTCACCCATGTTATTTACTGCAGATTACAGAAGTGCTTAGAAAGACAGTTAACCCCAAATGTGTCTTTGTTCTAAGCACAATAGTAAAAGAATCACCAGGGCTTCACAGGAACGTTTCACTGAGTTCCACTCCACCCCAGTAGTATTTTACTCTTCAGAGAATGCTTTACAGCACCGTGAAGTAGTTCATGTAACAATCCCAGATGCAGCAACCAATACATTTTCTTCCTTGACAGACTTCTTTCAGAATACCTGCAAGCTCTTCCCTTCAACATTTATAGTTAAATCAGTACCAGCAGCTGGCAACATTAACTTACATATATAAATAAAAGACCACCATATATATATATGTGTGTGTGTGTGTGTATACATACATACATATAAACTTATGTGATGGTCACAGCAGCATTTGGATATTCTCTCAAAACCTTCATACACATGAACACAAGGATGTCCGTGTTGGGGTAGACCAAAAGAGTCAATGGCCAATAGCAGAAGTTAGAGAAAAGACAGTAAGAAACAGAGCAAACAAGTGAACAGCAGCACACCTCTGGCACACTTCTCTCTCTACCCTCCTGCATTCTGACTTAAGAGACATCCTGAGCTTGAAGCTGTGTGTGGTTGTGTTCAACAGCCTTGAATGGATTTTTCTTCTAGGCTTTATCAGATTGTAGCTTCCCCCACACCCTAAGCTTAGGTATTGTTGGATAGGAAAACCATTTTCGCCTGCATGTGTTTCAAGCTTTCTACATGACCCTTTCATTTGATATCTCTCCTTCTAAGAGATTAGTCCCACTCTCCTTATCTGTGCTATTCATAATTTTATCACCTCTGCTACAACCCTTTCAGTTCCCCCTTTTCCAGGCCAAAGTTGCTTTATCCATTTAGATGTGTCTTTTAAAGAACCTTTTCTAGGATTAAACATTTTGGCTACTCTCTTTTGTACCTCTTCTAATTCTACAAAAGAACTTCTGAAACCAAAGGGTTAAGACCACAGTTATTTAAGAGCTGAGAACATCATGAATCTACAAAGTTGCAATGATGTTCCATTTTTCCTCCTTGTCATTTTTCAAGTAATTTCTAACATTTTTACTTGTCTTTTTTTTGGCCACTAATCTCATTGTTTCATAGAACAAGTAATAAGAAACCTGAGATGTGTTTTTCAAGTGGGAAGTCAGCACATAAGTCACAGTTAGAGATTTATACTGATTTACACTGTAAATTTGCACCAGATAGCATTTTTCTGAACTTCAGAAAAGCAAGAGTAGCTACTCAGCAATCCTGAGAGAGAAGGGGTTTTGGCGTTACTTCTGAGGCAGTGGGAACATTCAATCTGACAAAGAAAATTATTTATTTCCTACCTTTTTAATCAAAGTCTCCTGCAAATACAGATTTTTTATCTTCTCCCTCTTTAAAATTTCCAGTTCCACTGCTGTTGGCTCTGCATGCTCAATTTCAAAAACCTTTTGTTGTTCTGTGACCAGAGATGATGCTGTTTTCATGGGATGTGCACCCGCAGCCTGTGCCATGGGGTCAATCTCTATAATGGAAGGAGCACGAAGAAGCTCATGTTTTAAAGCACAAGGCGAGGCAGACCCTTCCAATTGTTCCTGGAGTTTTGCCTTGGCCTCCTGCTCCTCCTTGAACTTCAAGAGGATGTCACTGTCATACTCAAATTTTTTTTCAGGAACCTCATCTGGGTGTAACTGAGGTATCAGGGGAAGAGGGAGACATTCTGATAAATCCAAGGCTGTCTGTATGGATTTCAGTTCTTGCACTATGCACTTGATTTCATCAATAATAGAAACCTTGAGATCCCGCAGAGACACGATCTCTTTGTTCATATCCACTTTCCTCCTATGGATCTGCAAAGGAAAAACAGCTTTAGTAGATTCCCCAGGAACACATACATAGCACGTAGTCTTCCCCAACACAGATAATGGTTAAGAGGCTTTTCATGCTGACTTTCCTTCTTTCCATACTAGCTTTGCTTTCTGTATCTTCTCCGCATGTTAGCATTTTTTAACAGCTGGTGATTTTTAAATCTTTGGAACCACCTCTCTTCCTCTTCTTCACAGAAAACAGCAAAGGTGTAAGAAGGGAAACAAGGCTTCCCTGTTATCTTAGTTCCTGGCTTGAGAGTTTCATGACATGAGCTGCTGAAGCAGTGCAGAAAGTAGACAGAGGCTGTGAAAATAAGCTGTGGGTTGTAGAGGAGTAGTCATTTGGGCTGTCTCTCATTAAACACGGAGTATCTGTTACAGGTCTAAGCTTTGCTATACCTCCCTCTTTTCAGGCATATAAGACAAATAATACACTAACAACAAAACAATCATATTTCTTTTAGTATTTTGGAAAGCAAGCTTCCATCCCCCAGACAAAAGAAACACAGCTGAGAGGACCTTTACTGTACACCCTACCAAATGCAGAACTGTACAGAAATCTAGACTGCTTTGACACAGCCATTGAAACGAAGCCTCTATCTCACATAACCTCAGAGATACTGAAGCATTCATAAATGTAGGTTCTGGAAGGCAGATGAAAACCTTGTCTTTTATACGTGATGGTGATGCTGAAATCACAGCTACTGCAGGTAGTTAGTGGTGAAACAAAGTTCTGAAGTTTCAAACTATAGTAGATAGTGGTATTGAAAGCAAGAAAGTAACATTCTGTCCGATGCTTTTGGATTTCATACAAGCCACTAGATGTCCAAAACAAATTCTCTCCATGCCTTCCAGCAATCCATAGTCCCAAAGCCAACTCAGAAAACTTTGGCATCAGCTGAGTATTTTTTCTCCAACTCAAGATAAAGATTCACTAACCTGAAAAGCGACACTTCAGAGTTGGGAACTGAACAGCCACGTGCAGCAAAACCTATTTTTAACAGCCTGTTTGCACCTTGCTTGACCTGTGGGCAGACCTCAGTAACAATTCTATATTCAGAATTCATGAACAATAATTCTGTTCAGCAACATTAATTATCTGGGGCAAAAGTGTACCCTCAGCAAGTCTGCTGATAGTGCCAGACTGGGAGGAATCACTGATACACCAGAGGGTTGTACTCGCATCCCTCAGGGCAGCAGGAGAGAGGAGCTGACAGCATCCTCATTAAGTTCAACAAGTGGAAGTGCAAAGTCATGTGTCTGGGGAGGAACAACCAACCCCATGCACCAGAACATGCTGGTACCTTTTGCAGAAAAGAACCTGTGTGCCTTGGTGGACACCAAGTTAAACATGAACCAGTAATGTGCCCTCGTGGCAAAGAGAGCTGACATTATCCTGGACTGCACTAGGGAGTGTTGCCACAGGTTGAGAGAGGTGACCCCTCCTCAGCAGTGGTGAGGTCACATCTGGAGTGCTGTGCCCAGCCCTGAACCCCTCAATACAAGAGAGAGATGGCACTACTGGAGACAGTCCAGTGAAGGGCTACTAGGATGATGAGGGGACTGGAGCACCTCTCCTATGAGAAAAGGCTAAGAGATCTGGGACTGTTCATCCTGGAGAGAAGGTGGCTCGGGGACGGGGAAGAGGTGAATCTCAGCAATGTATATAAACACCTGAAGGGAGGGTGCAAGGAGGATGGAGCCAGGCTCTTTTCAGTGGTGCCCAGTGACTGCCAAGAGGAGATGGACAAACTGAAACACAGGAGGTTCCCTCTGAACCAAGGGTGACTAAGCACTGGCACAGACTGCCCAGTGAGGTTATGTGGTCTCCATCCTTGGAGATATTAAAAAGCCATCTGGACATAGTCCTGGGCAACCTGTAGAGGGTTTAGACTAGATTACCAACAGAACTGTCTTCCAACTTCAATCATTCTGTGATTCTGTGATAAGGAGATGCTGTATTAATTTACTCTTTTCACATGAAATAATAAGCATGATCTAATATCAGTATATTTGGCCGAAGCTTCTCTGATCTTTATAAAATAAAATAAAAAAAACCCCACTATACACCAGCCACCTGAAGTAACTGGAATTCTTCACCTGTACAAACCTGGAATTTACAACAAGAACTATTCCTTTTGTTTATATTGGCTTGTCCTACTGAGTTAGGTTAATCACTGGGTATCTGGTAACATCAGCACTACAGTGAAGTAATGGAGCCCCAGCATGAGATTCAAATGATCCAACAAATCCCCTGAGACTGAAGCATTCCTTCTGTACTGCTTAGACCTCACTATTAAAGTGACACAGCTTAGAGGGTGCCTGAGATTAGGCAACCACCTCATGAGGATAAGACTGGAGAAGATTCAGAGCCACTGAGAGTATAATTTACACTTTGACAGACAAAGAATAACCATGCAGTGAAGAAGCTCCTCTGTCAGTAAGCTAAGCCTTCCTATCAAAAAGCAACTAGACAGCTCCAAGTTCAATAGCTACATTATTTCTTCATTGTTCTTTTAGCTATAGAAATTTGTCACTCTTTTGCATGCCAACCAAATAAAATGAAAAACAGTTCCTATGAGAAGAAGGATAGGGGGAACCAGTTACAAGCGAAGCAGAAAAGATGCTGCAGAACATTGGAGCTTCTTGTCTCTTTGTGGTTAAAAGACAAGTGGCAGGTGTAGGAGTCCTATCACACAAAGGTGGCTCCAAAAGACCTGGTTTCTCAGGAAGATTCCAGTGCTTAGTAACAGAATCGGTGACTGACAAAGTGCAAATATGGAGAAAAATACTAGAAATACCTGTCATGGCTCACATCTGGTTTTGTAAAGGTATTTCATGGCAGGGGTTATTTATCTCAGTGTTTTAAGGAAAGTATACAGTTACTAGATGTTAAGACTTTTCCAAGAATTCAAAAAGACAGATGTTCCTGCTGAAGTACTAGAAAAGGTAAATTTTCTTTCTTGTTTAAAAAGACACAGCTGTGAGTAATCCTGGATTGATTCAGGTCTGAGTTTGATGAAGCACTGACAGCTCATGAGAGAAAGGCTGATTTGTAACTGAAGCTGACTCAATACAGTCTGTCCTTCAAGGCCTTTTCCCACACACACTTCGATTTCCTTCCAAAAAATTTCTTCAGTGACAAATACACCATCCTTTCTCCCTCAAAAAGGGGGAAATACACACATCAATAAATCTGTTTACATACCAACATTTCCAGGGATGTGAGCTGCATCATCTTCTTCTCAATGTTCACATCCTTGTGTTCAGGGACTCTGTAGTTAGTGGCAGTCTTCAGCCTATAATATCCAATATTTTCCTGTGCTGCTTTGATGTCCTCAACGTCTTTAGGGTTCTCATAGTCATCACTAGGTTTGCTTTTGTATCTGGTAGGTACAAAATAAAGCTGAACTTTAAAACAGAAAGCATACAGATGAACAAATGGAGTCATTGCACACCTGATTTGTGCCAGAAGGTATGGGAGGTGAGCTAGGGATCAAGAATCACACACGTCTTTCAGAAAAGAAAATCTTCTTTTGGAAGGATATCCTTGCACATTTGGATGAAAATATCAGATTAATTCCTCCCCTCTCCTCCCCCCGAAACTCTTATAACATAGGTCTGCCACGAGACAGGTTAAATCTTTACACTCAGACTGAATTCTGGGTTCAATGAGTACATGATGCTCTCATTCTTGGGGAGCCGTGTGTCAACACTCCACCAACCTGCAGCACACAATACCTGATCCTACTCTATATTGTTAAACACTAAATAACCTTAAAAACCTTGTAACCTGACTCTACATTGGCCCCATTCCCTGTCATTCATCTCCCAATGAAGAACTTATGTACTTCCATGAGCACTCAAAGATGTTCTTGCCTCTCAAGATAAAGACTACCATGGAGCATGAAAGCATACTGCAAACACACACAGAACGGCTGTGATGTTAGCACAACTGACCTAACCCAGCTGCTACAGCATCTGCTGTATGTCGTGCTGGCAGGATTGACTGTAATGGTCTAGGTGTCCCTCAGTCATTTAGACACTATCTGAAGATGCATGAAGATACATGAAAACTCAACTACTTTAATTACAACCATTAGGAATATAAAAAAAATAGGCAGAGAGATTATAATGCCATATGACAGCTAAATAGCGTTACTCAACCTCAGACAAGAAGAAGAAGTAAAAGGGTACAGAGTCCAGTTCAAGACTCACAGTTCATCCCACTCTGCCTTCCTCTTCATGATCTTAGCTTTAACCTTGTCAGATTTCTCAACATTTCTTTTGATTTGCTCATGTTTTCTTTCTATATAATGCGTCGTTGGCTTTCGGACCTCTGACGTCTTCAGCTTTTCAGCCTCCTCCTCCTCCTCCTTGAAAATTCTAGCATCTGAACCAAAAGATAACCATGTGAAGATGTAAATACCTTGGAGCAGAGTGAGGTCCCAACTGCTGGGAAACCCATGGGATGGTCCCTGTAGAGCTGGTGTCAATCAGTATAGAATCATCTAGGTTGGAAAAGACCTTCAAGATCATTGAGTCCAAACCTTAACCCTAACTCTGCAAGTCCATTGCTAAATCACGTCCTTAAGCACCATATCTAAATGATTTTTAAACATGGCCAGGTATGGTGGTATAGTTGCAGTGTAGTGGATGTTTTGAACATATATGCATCCTTTGACCTGACTTAGCCACATTCTACCCATGGGGTTGACAGAAAATTGTTGACATTTAAACATGGAAAACTATGTGTATTACTATGCATGTAGGTACTGAAAAAACATATCACAGTTCTATTTCTTTACCTGTGCCTAAAGAAATTATAACTTCTTTAGCTTGGACTAAGGAAAACAAACTGAGATGAAAGACAGAAACTGTATTACTAGCAAGATTTAAACGGTCATCATTAGCTCTCTGTGCATACGTCTTGTCTCCGTGACGATCTGCCTTTCTTCTGGTTGTTTCCATGCCTGTTTATCTTCATAGCATTTCTCAGACATTGCTAGAAGTCTATAAGTGGAAATCTGATGATTGCTTTGAATAGCATGAACAACAACAGTGTCAAATTCCAGTGAGTCCCGAAACCTGAAAAGCCAAATTAGACAAAACTGTCTGATGTCAGTAGGCACAACCTACCATTTTGTTTAGATCAAAAGGACATGAATAATGTAGTTTATTTATTGCACATACAATCATAATTACATGTAAATTCACAAGTCAGCATCAGATGTCATCATGCTGTTACTTACTATCTATTGACTTTTATTCAATCTAGGAATGGAGATGCTCAAGAATAAATATATTAAGACTTCTCCCAGGATTGAAACCTTTACCAGGTTCTTCATGAAGATATCTTTCTTCTTCCATTAAGTACTGATTAAAAACATGTTCATTCAAGTCTTTTCCCAGTCACACGCTCTATGTGCCTAAGGTGGTTTTGTTATTCTGTACTTATTTTTAGGAACTAGTCTTACTATATACTTAGATTTAAGAAAACCAACCTAAAATGAACCTTGTGCTTAAACTTCTGTTCTTGAGAGAGTTCATAACTTTAACCTGTATAGGGAACATTGTCTTAACAATGACACTAAAATATCTGACAGACACGCAACACGCCTGAAAAACAGGGGTTCTTTTCACAAGTAGTTCTTCAAAGTTTCAGTGAGATTTCTTGGTTCTTAATGAACTTACAGGAAAAAATCCATGCAAAGAGTCTCGAAACAGGACTCTGTTTTTCTTCATATAGAAGTGAATCAGAACAAAGCTACTTCCTTGATTTGAATATTTGATTTTTTAACAAAGATTGAAAAGAAGTATACTCAAATATCAGCATATACTCAAATATCAGCATATACTCAAATATCAGCATATACTCTTGTGCATGTTCCAAGTAAAATAAGAACAGAATCATACCAGAACAGAAGAATTATAATTATTAATTATATGAGGGTAAAAAAAAAAAATTAAAAATCACATTCTTTTTTCTTGTGGCAGATACAACTTCATGAATTATAAGTTTCATGTAAGGTCAGAGGGAGAAGTAGAAGAAAAGTGGTACTTACTGATTTTGTAGTTTCTGCAGTCCAATCAAGTGTCTCTCACGCTCCCAAGCCAGCTCCTTTTGCACTAACTGGATTCTCTGTGCTGTCTGCCTATTCAGATCCTCAAATATCCTACGGTCCATCTCGTACTGCTGCAGAAAGACAGAAACTCCAGCATGTCATTATCTTGTGATGTAAAAAATATATTTTTGCCCATGTGCATACACATCAACACAACCCTTTATTTCAGGAGCTATTCAGATCTCCACAGAGAACCACATTTTTCTCACTTGATTTTTAAATAGCACAAGTCATCATCTGTGATTCAGAAGTACCAGCAAATTATATATACATAGAATTACCTTAATCCAAAGGGTTGGATACCTTTGGCCCCAACACATCAGGTAGCAACATTTTAGAAGTGCTTCTAAAGGTAAATGACCCTTATAAAAAACAGCTGTACCTCTCTGTGCAGCTGCATATGCTTGGGCAACTCCTGATTCTTTTGAAGAAGAAAAACAAACTCATGCCTCAGTGCAATTAGCTCCTCTCTTTTCTTGTTTTTTCTTTCTTCAGCTTCCTTCATTATCCGTTCATACTCCTTTTTCTGCTTGACTTCTTCAATGCTGAAAATTCATGAAAAAGGCAGTGCTGTTATCTCAGCAGAAGAGAGGAAAGATTACAGTTTATGTTACAGTTAGATTTTCTTGACAGCCTTAAACTCCCAGTGAACCCAATGGCTCTAAAGGTAACTTAGAAAAGAATCAACTTCCTGTATATTTGTACAGTCATAACATCATGGGGCTCTGACCTTGAGAGTACCATATTTGAATTACTGCCACAGAAAAGTAAATTAAATGGAGGGAAAGGTGAAAAAACCTTTGCGTGTAACAAGGAAATTACTCAAATTCTGGGTGATCAACTTCTCCCTCCACTTAGGAGGCAAAAAGAAAGATGTGGTCTGAAGAAAGAGTACCACAGCCTGAAAATGTCTTTCATCATTATCCAAGCATCTCTTACTTGTAGGCATTGGGATCCTCAATGTCTTCAGTAGCCTTCTCCTTCTCAAGACCACTCTAGAATAAAAAAACATTGTATCGCCTTTAAACAAGCAATAATAGTTTTAACAGACAATAAAGCTTTTACAAACATTAAGACAGAGCTCCCATTGCCTCTCACAAAGCCTTCATGAACAATATTGCTATACAGGTCTTAATATATCAGGTTTTAATGTTTCAAGAAGAAAAAGCAATTAAGTTGGTTTAAAAGAACTAATGAAGCATAGTTCTTAGGAACAGAGAACGTAAATCCTATCTCCTCCCCATCAATATTAACCCTTACATCACATCACTGCTTGTCCTAACTTCACTCTGTCCCATAACATCCTTGGTTCTCCACCCCCCAAACCAAATTTTCTTGTCTCCCCTCACTGCCATGTTGACAAGAGACAACATAACCTGGAATAATTCCAAATTACATGTGTAATTAATCTGGTTTGCTTCTGCTGACTGCATAATGAATTCACAATTATTAGCTGTGAAGAATGACAGATGGATGGACATTGCAGTTGCACAAGCCTCATTACCCTAGGCAATCATGTTCCAAAAAAAGAGGGGGCCTATCACCCTACAGTGAATATAGTCGTACTAAATTGATCTGTAATTTAACTCAATTAGTTTCAGAGAATTTGTATTTGATTCCTTAAGAATCTCATTAAGTTTAATGAAGATAGAATTTTAAAAATCTTCCACGTGACTTAAAACTAGAATAGATAATGAAGACATGCTTTGATAAGGGAAAAACTATTAGGATGGTCATTAAGTAATGTTGATAACCTGAACAATAGGAATTGATCATAAAGGTCTCTATATAGAGCTACTTACATACTCAAAATGAGAAAACTGTATATATGCTTTATAATTGGATATTAATCACTACTTGTAACACTGGAGGTAGCACAGCTCTGATGTGATTGGACAGGTTCCAATCATTCATGTAGTTTAAGAGAGTAATTTTGAGTCTATTCTCAGTGCTACATATTCTTGTGATACTGGTGAAGAATTCCAATGACTCATGAACAATTTAACTAAATGACCAATACCAAAATTTCCTCTCCGTCTCCCTCATCAAGGATCTTTCAAAATGTCGTTACCAACTAATATTAAAAATATTTAAAAGTTTAATTTGTTTTATGTTGATCCTTTCAAGATTTTAAACCATACTGAATGTCTATCTACTCAAAAATTCATTGTGCATGATAGCACTTCTTTACTCAACAGGTCTCACTGTTCCTTTCAAGTTACATTTTACTTCAGACACTCAAGAGACTTTTAAACATGGGGACTGGGAGAGTTGACAGTGGGGTGTCGACACCTCTCTCCTCTCGTGTATTATCAGTAGAACTGTTATTAAGCACCAGTGTCATCTGTTCAAACAAGCTAAAGGTGATGATCTCTACAGTGATTACAGGACACTTGTAAAATCATTACTGCTAATGTTCAAGAGTGAAAGAGCAACAGGATCAGAATCATGCTGTGCTATTTTGCAAATTTAAAAAATCCAACTTGTGCAGTATATATGAATGGTACTAGACTCACTAAGAAACATTTGTCATTCTCCAGTATTATTTATAGAATCCCCAACCAGAGCAGAATCATATTTTGCTAGAATTAAATCCAAGACAGGTATTAAGTATGACAAATCTTTGGGGTTCTTTCATTCTAGGAACATGAATGATTACATCTTGGAGTGGGAAAAGATTAGTAGAATACTACATATGAACCACACATACTAAGTTTATTTGAAGAAAACCACAAGACATTGAGAAAGGCACTGTGACTGCATTGTTCTATTTATTAGGAAATGTTTTGTAAGAGCTGTTCTTCCAAATTGTGTGGGACACCTCAGCTTTTGAAATGGAAGATATATGATGGCAAATAACTGAACTGCATTTTGCCCATCTGCAGTAGTTTCATAGTACACAGGCCGAATTCAGTGAAAGAGGACACCAGCTTACCCTAGGAGAGGGGATTTTGGCTTTTAGCTCTTTGTGAATATCCTCTGGAGAAAAGATGTTGAAAGTAAAAATGTTTCCATCTCCACCACAGGTAATCAGAAACCTATCATCATAACTAGAACAGATCCCTTGGATCTGGCCATAATCGTTGTCATGTACATTTAAGGACCAGTATTCCTTCAGGGTATTCACCGAGAGCTTTTTGTCTTGGAGAGGATATACGCGCAGTGCACCATTCTGCATCCCACAGAACATCAGTAATCCGCTGGTACTGTCAAATAAGCAACAAGAAACAGTAAGAATAGCAGGCAACTTGTAACAAGTAAGGCCACAGCTCAACATACAATACTTGAAAAGAACTTAATAAACATAGTTTTCCCAAGTTTCTAAGCTGGAAGAAAAGTACTTGGACCATTTAATGTGTGATACTACTACACTTTTTTTTTTTCAGCTAACTGGCTGCTCAGGAATGTTCCAACACTTGCTGTGCATCGTTGAACTAGTCTCAGCCTTCATTTGGGCAGGGTAGCAGATGCCAGGTTCAGAGCTGGAACAGCAGATTTTCCTCCCTGTTCTCCATTTAGTATGAATAGTGGTGAATGCAGCCATCTGTAGATTAAAGCCCAAACTAAACCCGACTCCTTAGAAGCAGAACATGCCTAGCCTTACAGGGAACCTAATATTGGGTGTCTAAGAGTAATTCACCATCTTCATTCCTACAGTTCACAGAATGTCCTGAGAAGCCTGTATTCTTTACACAGGTGGGAGGGACTGGTCCCTCCATGTTCTTCTTGAAGGCTAATTGTGTCTTCTCTTTGCTAACTATGAAAAAGAACTGCTGTTCTGTTGATCATGTTTTGTAGATACTTCTAATGGTTCTCCCGCAGCTCTACAATCTAGGATGTTTATGAGTCTTTATCAGTACATAATTAGAAATCACATGTTTTCAGCTTTAAAGGTCTTTTTAAATTATTCTGTTGCAGCACCCAACTGTGTCCATAAGGAATTTTAAGTGAAACTCGGTGCCAGGAAATCCAGAGAGAGTCCCTGCATACTGGAGTTGAGGCACAATTAAAAAGGGACAGAGCAGTGTACCGTCCTCCCTTCCAAGTTCAATTTCACCAAGCTTTATCACAAAGCTATCTGCTACACTATAATACTTTACCAGAACAAGATTTTGCGAATGGGATTGTTGTCAGTGTCCTCCATAGGAATCACTTCAAAGGGTTCATCTTTCCTGTTTTCAGGGTCGTCTTGGTGATCATGTGAGAATTCACAGTGATAGAGGAACCCTGAGTCATATCCACCCTGAAGAAGAGAAGGACCATGAAGAAACAATGACAAAAGAACATTTTCAGAATAATTCTTCCTTTCTTAAGCATCTATGATAGGTTTGAAAATTCTACTTCCGAATATTTAGAGATCCTATTTACCCAAAGAAAAATCTATCATGATCACTGGCATTACAAGCAATCCTAACAATATGTTAAGATTATACCTGCTGCTTGTGAGGGAATAGCCTATTCTTTGTGCCCATCCAGACACCACCAAGAAGCACACCTATTGGAAATCTACTTAACAATCTGAACTGGAGCAACACTACTAGTTTACTTCACAAAGACCACTGAAACTATTGAGTGTAAAGGGAATTCCACGTCCTAGAGATGGCAAGTTTCAAATAATCAGTTTTCTAAGGCACCAAGATGTGAAGGGAATGTTGCCACATCTTGCAATCCCATCAATATGAAATAAAAAATTATTTACCAAGGAAAGCCAAAATTTTCCTGGTGCTGAATAAAACCCACAGAGGATGGGACTGGGCTCCTCTGGTACGTAGAGAGGTGGCAATGGCTCTTCTTCGGGTTCCACTTCAGGTTCTTCTTCTATCTCTTTTCCCATCTCCTGTTGCTGCTTTATCCATTCAAGCTTTGCTTTCTCATTCTCCTGCTTTTTTTTCTCTCTCAGGGAGGTCTCCTCTTCCAGCTATTACATGAAAAGAAACACAGACAACATGAAACCAAGGCACTTCACACCTTACTGACTGAAGAAGTCTCATAAATGAAATCCAAGGTGTTCCTGGCATTGTATATACAGAACATCTAAATAAATCTCCTTTCCATCATCTAAGCAAGGATGAACCAGACTTCATGGGCATCTCCAGTGGAATGTCCTCATTCCTCATTTCCCTCCTCCAAAGTATTTTAACTCCTTTGAAACAACAACTTGTAATTTCCAATGTTGAAACTCAGCCACTAATGGACTCTACCTGGCCTTCCCCTTCAAGAACCTTAGCAAAAATCCTATAATGCAATATAGAAACTATAAATCTTTTTGGGCAGTTTTGTCCTCTGGCACGCAAAACCCAAGAAATTCCTCCGCAGGATAGTTCTTTACCTTGATTCGGGATTTAATACTATAAAAATGGAAGTACTGGATCGTCAGGTTTTGTATTTGATAGGTGGACGCTGTATCGTGTTCCCCACGGAGAGGTGCAGGAACCTGAAGAGCAAAGCCATTCTCACAAAGGATGAGCAATGTGCTCTTCACCTGTACAAAATCACAGAAAATACAAGCATAGGGCAGATGTATAAACAGAATTGAGAGAACTGGGAAAAAGTTAGTCAGAAGATGCACAAGGTCCAGCCAGGAGGTATTAAGTCTGTGCTCTTATTTAGACGGACACTTTAAAGTGGACATCAAAAATCAGTGAGCTTCTTTTATATTCTGTATGTTAGGCACAGCCAAGGAATTAAGAAGTCCTTGTCATATACAAAACAGCTGTCATTCTGACACTGTCTACCTTGGAAGCAGCACGATGACATTTTGTGAGTTTGGATAAATGGATCTGACCCAAAAGTTAGGAGCTGAGGTTTTGTTTTGATAATTTCTTGAAAGTTCATATATTCCTACTCTAATAAATCCTTTATATCTTCAAGACAGGGCTTGGAATCTTGCCAAATGCTATTTAGCTTTGGGTTTGTTTGTTATTTGCTGGTACCTGCCAGGTCCTTTAAAATGCAAAGTTAGGAAGAATAGATAAGGTAAGGGTAACGTTTATTTAGTGCTTTGAGATTTAAAAAAGGCAAATCTGTATTTAGTTTCAATTTTTTTAAGTGAACTAGATTACAGAAGAAGACTTATTTTATCCAATACATCACTAAAAATGTGCAAAGAAGGCATATCAGATTTGCTATGGAAAATTTAACTCAAAATGATATGGTTCTTTCATCTATAAAATCTCACCTTTACAAATGCATTCATTAAATGTATTAAATGTATATAATCACCAAGGTGTGGGGTTTTTTTAAAGAGAAAAAAATTAGTGTAACACTCAGATGCTTGTACTACGTTAAGTAAGTGTTCATATCTAGCTGTGGAGACCTGATACCAGTAGACAAAATTACTCAGAGATAATCTAATATATCAAAGAGGTGACGGGAGCTTTTTTAGTACATAGGGTTACCTTGCCCTCAAGGAAAAGACTCAAAATGTAACTGTCAGATCAAGATCTGTCATTCTGCAGTAAGGTAAGAGTACATAGCAGCAAAAATTCTTTTGTCAGCACAGTTTTAAATAGCTCTCATGAACAAGCAATAATAGCTACGTTTTGCCACTGTGCACCAGTATAACATGCCTTGCTGGCTGCTTTCTCAGTGTCTAAATATAATGAACAATGTCCCTTCTAAATATGAATACTGAACTGATCAAAATGTCAGATGTTACTCTAACCTTACAAACCTTAAAATATCAGCAAGAATCTATTTCAATATGTCACTGATACACTTCAAACACAGAGTATGAATTCAAAAAAGCATACAAAAACTTTCTTAATGTGGCCTGAAAGCTTTGCAAAAGCCCATCTTAATATGGGCAAGAGGCACAGGCAATAATGCTCAAATAACTCTTTTGTCAAAGAAGACTTAAGACCTTATCTGTCATGCTGAAGCAGGACAAAGTAGCAAAACATCTTTTTTCTTGTCCCTAGGCAATATGGCTAGGGTCATGGATCTTCACCTATTTTCACTGGAAGTTCTTTTCAAAATGACATTTTAACATTGTAGTGAAGGAAAGAGAACAAATATCCACGACTCACATGAGAAGGTGGAGACCATTGTAATGCCTGCACAGGCCCAGGGACACGTATGAATCCAATTGGCTGATATTCATCTTCAACAGCAAAAAAGAAAACAGTTTTGTCTTTACTCTGAGAGAAAAAAAAAAAAAAAAAATCCAAAGATGATGACTGAATCAAAGCTGACAATAAATTTGAAGGATGAAGTACTTCGACATAAACACATACTTCAAATGTTTCACGGCTCAACAAGGAGATGTACAAGTGCCTTAGAACTTAGACTGGATTTCCATTGTGGTTACAGGGAGAAAATAAAAATCCTGCCCACCTTGTTCCAAGTCCCTGAGTGCAACCACAGAATCAAAGAATTTCCTAGATTGAAAAAGACCTTTAAGAGTCCAGTAATTAATGTAATACTAACAAGACCTCAACTAAACCACATCACTAAGCACTACACAACTTTTAAATACCTCTAGGGATGGGGACTCAACCACTTCACTGGGCAAGCCATTCCAGTGCCTAATAACCCGTTCAGTAAAGAAATTCTTCCTAATATTCAATCTAAATTCCCTTGGCGCAACTTAAGGCCATTTCCTCTTGTTATATCACTTGCTAGTTGGTTAAACAGACCAACCCCCATCTCTGTACAACCTCCTTTCAGGTAGTTGCAGACAGCAAGAAGGTGTCCCCTGAGCCTCCTTTTTTCAAGGCTAAACAACTCCAGTTCCCTCAGCCACTCCTCATAAGACCTGATCTCTAGACTCTTCACCAGACTCATTGACCTTCTTTGGACATGCTCTAGTACCTGTGTCCTTCTTGTAATGAGTGGCCCAGAAGTGAACACAGTATTTGAGATGTGTCCTCAACAGTGCTGAAGATAAGGGGGTAATCACTTCCCTAGCTCTACTGGCCACACTATTTCTGATACAAGCCAGGATGCTGTTGGCCTTCTTGCCACCTGGGCACACCACTGGCTCATATTCAGCTGGCTAACAGTCAACACCCCAGGTCCCTTTCTGCTGAGCAGCTTTCCAGCCACTCTTCCCCAAGCCTGTAGTGCTGCCGGGAGTTGTTGTGGCTAAAGTGGAGAACCCAGCACTTGCCCTTATTGAAACTCATACAATTGGCCTTGACCCATCGATCTAGTCTGTCTAGATCCCTCTCCAGAGCCTCCATATCTTCAAGCAGATTGACGCTTCCACTCAGCTTGGTGTCATCTTCAGACATGCTGAGGATGCCCTCGATCCCCTCATCTAGATCATTGTTAAAGATATTAAACAGGACCAGCCCCAGCACTGAGCTCTGGGGATCACCACTCATCACCTGCCACCAACTGGATTTAACTCCATTTACCACCATTCTCTGGGCCCGCCAGTCCCGCCAGTTTTTTACCCAGCAAAGTGTACATGCATCCAGGCTATGAGGCCACAGCCCTTAATTGCCCCAATAGGCCTCACCTAGCATCCCCAGCCACGTGCTTTCTTCCCACTACCCAAGGAGATCCTTTAAAGCTCAGGCCCTGATTTTTCAGATAAGACAGCATAGGCTGATTTCTCCAGACAACAAGAAAATCCAGAACTGGTGCACAACATGATGCATGGCTGCTTCAATCCTGCATTAAGGGAAATACATGTTCAGCTCAAGGAACATGCAACTGCAAATGCACTGATCATGGCTAAAGGATGGCTTTCACCAAGAGACTAAATTGACTGTAAACCAGTCTCAAAGACTAGCAGGCACACTAACAAGCCAATTGGTTGATTTAAGGCCAAGCAGTGCCAGGTAGCAGCCAAAGCGCTGCCAAGGTGGTGTATGAACAGAATTGCTTTTACTAATTCCAAGATACCACTAAGCTAATTCCAAAATGAACCAAATCCATCTTCAAAGGGGGATTACAAAATTCACATTAAACAGTCCAGTAATTTACAAAATGAATTGTATGAATTGCACAGTTGCTTTCCTTCAGAAAACAAATGTGAGTGCAAACAGGTAACTTCTCTTCCCCTAGCACTGCAGAGAACTACAAGAAGTGATCAACAGCAGTAACAGAAGTATGACTGTGTTGTCAGTAATCAAACTTTACCTTATCTCTTTAAGTAATCTCTACATTTGTGGATTAATAAAAATAAACAAAAGAAGTGATACATACCCCTGTGGCAAGCACATCTCCATTTCCTTCATATGCCAAGGCTGTAACTGCAGTAGCATGAGGTTTGAAAGCTTGTTTCAGATTTATCTCTGCTTTCTCTGTATTGGTCTGTCCTGCAAGAACAGGCAATCCTTTGGGATCATAAACTTCAATTATGCGGACAACGCCATCTTCAAACCCCACAGCAATTAGACCGCCGTTAGGATTTACCTTTGAGGGGAAGAATGAAGGAAAAATAAAGAAATAAATATCAATCTGAGAATTTAGAATATGTATACAACATGCTCTGGTGTTAATCTGTAACTCCTCCTACATGGAAGTGTGGCTAAAGCACAAGAATGTTTCATACATGAGAAATGTTATTTATTCTCTCTAATATGCTACCATAAAGGGAGGGGGAGGACTGGGGGTTATCTTTTGGGTTGGACTGGGGGAAATGTTTTTACTGATAACATGTCACTGAGACTGAAAATGTTAATGAGGGCATGGTTGTAGCATCTGATGAAGAGGTAATTCACACTGATATACAAACATAGCAGTAGCTTCTTCTTAAGGAGAAGAGTTGAAACTCAAAAAATGAATTATTATATTACCCTGAATATAATATTGGTCGTCAAATGGAGGTATGATTTTTGAAGAGGTGGGGGCACAGTCTTGAGTCTGACTCCATGTAAAGTACAGTTGTCAAGAGGGAGAGCTACTCGAGATGGAAAGAGGAGGCTATGGAGTTTTTCCCATAGGCCTTGTAGGTAAGCCAATTGCTAACAATGCAGACAGGCATTGTCAGAGCAGAACTAGCAAAAAGCAGACGGTGTTTTAACTGGACTTGCAGAGCCAGCTGATATTAACCATACATGGTAGTGTCTTCAGATTTACAAGTTGAGTCAACTCAGGCATGGCACAGATAATATTAATACACACCAGAAATGAGACCAGAAGAATTGCTGTGTCAAGAGATAAGAGTGAATGGATAAGCTCTGTGAGCAACTGTCAAAAGTACAATTTTAGGTATGAAAAATTTTATTGTTCAGAAGGGAGCTGGGGGTAACTCTCTTTCTGTTATCTGGGGAGATCAGCCTGTGATGTCTCATCTTAAAAAGCCCCTTTGTAATAAGCAGGTGTAGAACAGGATTGCTCAGTAAATGACCAAAACAAGTCACTTGTGAATCTCAAACTTATGGTTCTGCATTTGACTTCTTTAATTCCTTATCTTATCTCTGCTATGGAACCAGCACTCCAAATGTGTCCTCCCCAGTGTAAAGAGGAAGGATCACCTCCCTCAACCAGCTGGTAACACCCTTCCTAATGCAGCCCAGGATGATGTTGGACTACTTTGGATGCATTGATGACTTGTAGTCAGCTTGGTGTCTCCCAGGTTCCCAAGATACTTCTCTGCAGAGCTGCTTTCCAGCTGGTGGGCCCCCATCTTGTACTGGTGCCTGGTGTTATTCCTACCCCAGTGCAGGACTTTGCATTTTACATTGTTGAATTTCATGAGATTCTCCTCAGTTCAATTCTCCAGACTGTCCAGATCCTCTTGACTGACAGCACAACTTTCTAGAGTACCAGCCAATCCTCGCAGCTTTGTAACACCTGCAAGCTTGCTGAGGGTGCATGTAAGTTCGTAATGTCCAGGTAATTAATGAAGAATATTGATGGTCATAATGACCCCTAGGGTACACTGACAGACTCTTGCCTCTACCTGGACTTTGTGCTGCTGAACACCACCCCCTAGGGCTCAACCATTTAGGCAGTTTTAACTCCATGTCACTGTTCACTTACCTAACCTGTATGTTGCTAGCCTGCCTATGTGGATATTATGGTATATAGGAGCTTCAAAGTATGTTTCATGAAATGTTCTTAGATAGATATCACAGATTTTCAGATACATTTGAGTACCTTAAACTATGTTTAAATATCTAACGGGATTTTAAATACAGCTAAACAGGCTAAATTCCCTTGATTTTTCAGATTCTGTTTAGTACCAACTTTTGTAAAACTGATCTGAGTTGGTTTTGTAACGCTTACAATTTCTTGTGGCAGTCAGCTTACCTCTTAAATGTGTAAGTCATCACCTAACAGCATCCCTGAGAGTCTCTATGGCCAGAATTATAGTTAAAAGACCACTGCCCCAGTGTTACCCTTACCTTGGAAATTCAAGTAAACACTTTCCTCCATAAATTTGCTTATCATTAACCCACCAGACTTGCTATGTTTCCTCAAGAACAAAACTAGACACTACTTTAATTAAAATTAGCAAATATGCCTAAAAGTGATAGACTCCACACTCCACAAATGATCAGTCCTGGCAACATTTTTTTATGATTTATCTCCAAATGTTTGTGGATTGTCTGGGCTGTCATTTCTAAAATGTGTTAACTAACTCATGCTAATTGACAATTACTGTGCGTGGGTTAAATAGAAGCTGTTAGACTATAAAATAAGACTGCTTTCTGGGACTGCACACTGAGATCAGATTTTAAAATCTCAGGAAGACAAAATAGGATACCTGATAATCCACAGTAAAGTCAAACTGTACACATACTATATGCATACATACTACTCCACAAACTTACATTTACATACTACAGTAAATTCTGTGATGGCCTGACAGTGACTTCTTTAAGGTTTTGTATGGCAAGCAATTTTACTGGTGCTAGCAGGCTGCTAGGCCCCTTAGGAATTTTTGTTAACATGCTAGCAAAAACTCACAACACTAGGTGCCCACGTCAGTGCTGTTCCTCCTTGTTTAAACTTAATTTCACCCACTTGACTGTTGCTGATGAAATCATAGATACGCACTGACCCTGTGTGGAAAAGAGACAGTAAGAGTTATTTCTTGCAACGTCACTTACATTTTAAGATTTATGGAGAAATGTCTATTTCTTTGTATTAAAATCTGGATAGACTGTTATTAATTTTTCTCTTCAAGTATCAAACACCTGCCTGGAAAGAAACGACTAATGGTTACTGAGTACCACAGCTAGCATGGTGCTCATGAACAAAACGTAAGCTTTCTTCACTCTAATTTACACACTCCCAGTAGTTGTCAGGGTTGAGAGGCATAATAAGAAGTCCCATGATGACCACCATGTGCAATTTTCAAGTAATCACAGAACTGTGGCATACTGCAAGAAAAATCTTGTGGCTAAAGCACATAGGAAAACACGATACTCCACTACCTGGGATTGCCTAGGGAGGAAAATACTTAAATGAATGAAAATGGGAGATTGTCCAAAGAAAAGCCAATTTCACCAGAGGTGAAATTAACAGATTTGTAGACACACATATTGGTCTGCATAAAATTCCATTCCAGCTGGCATGTATCTTAAGTGTCATTTGCTCAACTGGTAGGAGTTTGTCTTCAGGCTAGAAGAGCATGTACGTTGTGTAACACAGACAAATGACAAGATACTGCTGACAAGAATTGAATTAAAGACCTTGTAGCATTTTTTTTCTGAGAAGTGTAAATGAAATTGTTAATGTTCTGGCCAGTGGTTCTTCTTTCAAAGCATGATAAAGCTAATTGTGAGAGGCCTAAATTGCAATACCTATAAAAGTTAAATAAATATATCTCTAATTACATTAGCTGTTGTTGAGAGCATGATAGCTATTGACTTTTCTATGAAAGCCACAAATATTAATATTCACAATGACTTACAGAATGCTAAAGATGTATGTAATTCCTGACAAAACAAATCTCAACACTTATCAATTTAAAGCCTTGAATACAAGTGCTGTTATTCAAACCAAATGTCTCATCTTTTTAGCTGTTCCTTCAGAATGAACAGAAGTTACAAAGTTTCCCATTAAAAACTTCTCTTGCTAAAATCCCAGGCTTTTAAGTAGAAGCAGTCTTAATGTATTATTTCAAAACATTGATGATGTCTCTTAACTGTTAAAGAACTGATCCTAGGAATAACAGTTGTCTGTAAAGTGACTTTTAAAGAGCAAATACACAACTTCAGTTCAAAAGAGGATAGTTCCAAACCAAACATCATTGCTCTTCAAGAACAATAATTACAATGGTATGAGAGGAAGGAAGTAGGGTACTTACGGTCAAGAGCAGTGGTGGCCATAAGATATGTAATGGGAGAGACACTCATGGCCTCAATCCTTCCAGAGTGAAAGGTGCACAGGCACTCTGGATGATGGCTCTGCAGTGTAAAACAGAACAAAAGAAATTGTGCTACATTCTGGAGCTGCCCATACAAGTTATTACCAGCCATGCCTACAACAAACAGGAAAAATGGACGGTGAGATGGGTTGAGAACTGGTTAAACAATAGAACTCAGAGGGTCATGATCACTGGCACAGAGTCCAGTTGACAATCCGTAACTAGCAGTGTTCCCCAGGAGTCAGTACTGGGTCCAGTCTTACTCAACATCTTCATCAATGACCTGGAAGAAGGGATAGAGTGTACCCTCAGCAAGTTTGCTGATGATGTGAAACCGGGAGGAGAGGCCAATACACCAGAAGGCTGTGCTACCATTCAGCAAGATCTGGACAGACTGGAAAACTGGGCAAAGGGGAACCTAATGAAGTTGAGAAAGGATAAGTGTAGAGTACTACGCCTGGGGAGGAACACCACCACACACCAGTTCAGGTTAGGGGTAGACCTGCTAGAAAGCAGCTCCATGGAGAATGACCACGGAGTCCTGGTGGACAATTAGTTGTCAATGGGACAGCAATGTGCCCTCGTGGCCACGAAGGCCAATGGTATCCTGGGGTGCATAAAGAAGTGTGTGTCCAGCAGGTCGAGGGAGGTTCTCCTCCCCTCTACTCTGCTCTACCAGTACTCCACATCTGGAGTACTGGGTCCAGTTCTGAGCTCCCCAGTTCAAAAGAGATAGGGATATACTAGAGAGAGTCCACAATGGAGGCTACAAGGACTGGAACATATCTCTTATGAGGGAAGGCTGAGAGACCTGAGGCTGTTTAGCCTGGAGAAGGGGAGTGAGAGGGGATCTTATTAATGTTTACAAATCTCTGAAGGGTGTATGTCAAGTAGAAGGCACCAGTCTCTTTTCAGTGGTGATCTGTCATAGGATGAGAGGTAATGGTCACAAACTGGAACACAGAAAGTTCCACCTCAACATGAGGAAAAACTTCTTTATTGTGAGAGTGACGGAGCACTGGAATAGGCTGCCCAGAGAAGTTGTGGACTCACTGTCTCTACAGACTTTCAAAACCTGCCTGGATCTGTTCCTGTGTGGCCTGCCCTGGGTGATCCTGCTCTGGCAGGGAGGTTGGACTTGATGATCTCCAGAGGTCCTTTCCAACCTCTGTCATTCTATGATTCTATGAAAAATCTAGACAGGTGTTGTTTGTGTGAACAAAACTTGGTATTCATAAGGTCCTTATATTCAATTCCCTTTTTTTTTTTTTAATTTAAATATTCGTAAGAAGATCATGAGCAACATTAGTGTAGGAACATTTAAGTTCATTTAAAATTCCATAATATTCTATGTGAAAACAAAGGGGAATGCCTTTAAGTGGTTTCAAGCTTAGAATTAGTATTTTTAAGAGCTCTTGCTCTGAAGGCAAAGAATGTTCTCAAGCCTACAGCCTATGCTGCCTGGGAAATCATTTCATCATCCAAGGAATTCTAGGGTTATCTCACATTAGTTTTTATAGCATACTTTGTACATCTTTTATTTACCATAAAATTCTTGGAACATAATTTTACCTGTTGCCACAGAACTTTATTCCACTCGAAGGGATTGCTTACATTTACTTTAATGTGTTTGGGACCAAAAACGAAATGCCCCCATTTTAACTGTGTCATCTATTTCTCCATGAGAAATATCTCCAGCAGTAACACTACTAACCAGTAAGGTAAAACCTGTGAAGTGCATTTCGTCGTCTCCTTGTTTTTCCCAGTCCTTTATGTCATTTAGAGGTGACAGTAAAGATTGTTTCAAACACCTATCTAGATAGGATATATCAACACTCCTTGAACTCATTTACTGTATCATGTAACTTTTATTATCAATTTATGAGAATAAAACTCCTTTAAGGCACCTTGAATTTTGCAGCCAAAAGTTCAGCAATCAAAAATCAAGTTGTTTTTTCTAATCCTGCATAATTATTATAATTAATAACATTATAAAAATAGTTTTTGGAAAAAATAGTATCTATTTTAATGCTAACATTTTCAACTGTGCAGCTTCATAGAACACAATCTTCATTGCAGATGCATCTAGTGTAGTTAAAGGAAGTGATTGCAAAAGAATTGAAGAAATGAGAAGAAAGAAAAGAGAACAAACTTACCTTGTTTGAAAAAGACAAATCCAGCTTCCAGATTGCTCCATTAGTATCCTGAAAAAGAAAAAACAAAACATGTAACTTGAATATTTTCAAACTCAGTTTGGAAATTAAACTTCCTGTGGTGACTCCTTACAAATTCCTTCATGATCAGCATTGTGAAACTGAAATGGCTGCATGTACTGATGTTGGTCCTGTCCATCAGTCCAGAATAACAGAACTTGGGACAATACCTTCTGACATTCTCCTATTCTTATGCAGTTCTGGCTCTGAAAGCCAGAGTCTCACATGTTATTATACACTAAAAATATAGCTAAGCATAGTTCAGTCAGAAGGGACCTATAAAAATAATCAAGTCCAACTGCCTGACCAATTCAGGGCTGACCAAAAGTGAAAGAGTATTATTAATGGCATTGGCCAAATGCCTCCTAAACACTGACAGGTGCAGGACATCAACCACCTCTCTAGGAAGCCTGCTCCAGTGTTTGAGGGAAGAAGATACTATATATATACACTTTTTCAGGAAAACATTGAATCTTACAAAAAAAACATATACTGATTTGTAATGGACTCCTGCTGTTACTTAACACCATCTCCTTCATTCTGTCTCCACAGAGATGTATATACTTCAGTGTATCTTACCTGAGCGTACCAAACGGGCTGTCCACAGTCATGAACTTTTGATATGAAACTCAGACTGACATTCCTGCCAACTTGAAGTTCATTCATAGGCTCCACTTCTAGTAACCCTGTGTCACCCACAGAATCCGCAGCATCTATTGTCTCAAAGTTCCACACCTTCATGGTGTTGGAACCATAAAAAAAAAAAAAAAAGTGTGTTTTTATAAGACCAGGTTACGTTTTCATATATGATTAATATGGAAATTCAAAATTATAATAAACTAGGGGAGTGTAGATTCTACAGGTAGTATATGAAACCTGTCATACCTGCCTCGTTGCTTTGAATGCAACCTAGAACAGTGACAATCAGCAACTACTATCCAAAACATTTGGGTGCAATGCAAAGTATATAGAAAATCTCTCTGTCTAATTCTGAAATAACAGTAGCTTAAACTCAGCTCTGTCACCAGCAGAGCTATACATGGCAGCCTCAGAACTACAGAGAGTAAATTATATCTGCCTGCCTCTCAGCATTGCTCATACTGAGGCAGCACAGAAGAAAGAATGGGAAATCTAACACATACATGTTCTAGTCTGTGGGATAAGGACAAGACATCAGTTGGAACTCTTATAACCAAGTGAATTTTCCTAATAGGATAACAGCAATTTATAAAACACAAACTCCAGGGTATTTGAAACCCTTCACTGTCTATAACAGCCATCTTCCCATTAGTCATCTGGGTCTTCCACACATCAGCGGAAGGCAGATCATGTCTTCCCTTAAAGAGCAGGCAAACAAGATTGCAAAAACGTGTAATTGACAGGTGAGATCTGAAACTGGTGGTATGGATAAGAAAAACTTTTTGACCTGAATTTGTATAATTACATGTCAGCTTCAAGATGCTTTCTCTTTTAATTGTTCCTCTATTTCAGTATATGTATCTCTGAGATGCTAGTTAATTTTTTTCCTTATAATAATCTGAGCTTGCAAATACTCAGAAAATTAATTTCAAATATTGCTGTAGTTTATCCTTTGAAATAATGCAAAGCGTATTAATAGGCCTGAAAATTATACAGATTAACCAAAACTACAAATGAAAAAAATGATAGAATGCAGGCAAGAAAGCTGTTAGACAATCACTGAAAATTATTTTGACTTACTAAAGTAAAAGATTTTTTATTTACTATATTAAACGGAGAACGTTTCATGAACACTATTATTCAAAACACACACACTGTGGAGATGTGCTCCTATTCTGTTTGTTCTAAAAAAATTATTCTCAGAAAGAAAGTGCACTGCAAAATTGCCTCCATAAACAATCCCTCGTAAAGAAAATACGTAACATTTACCTGCTGATGACAAATTTGCTCACGTAAAGGCAGAGCAGAAGAAAAACTCACCCGAATGAAGCCATCTTTTCCAACAGTGACAAGTTCTCCTTCATCCAGAACTAACTGGCTGACAGGGCCACTGTGACAGGGCTTGTGTCCAGCTCGACAGAGCTCTACCTTAATGAGGCCCCCCTCCCAAAGCAGCAAGTTGCCCCACTCGGTCCCGGAGACCACCTTCAATGCAAATGAAAGTAAGCACATAAGCACCTGCACTTAACCATGCAGAGATACTGTGAAGAATCTGGTTAACATTCGTGGCTTCTACCCATGAATGCATTAAATCAATAGCCATGTACAGATATTTGCAAAAGAAGGTGTAAAGGGTGAGAAGGATTCAACTTTTTAGAGATGTGACATAATTTACACGCACTGAAATGGTTAAAGAATAGGGCTAATTCTTTCTATGTCTTTACAGTAACATTTTCACTACCCCGTTAGAGCAGCCTCATGTCTAAGCTAACAGATCTTTTGTCTGGGAATTACAATACTAACTGCACTTCTCAATTATTACACTGCAAGCAAGGTTTTGGGGGAAATTAATGTCAATACTAGTTTATCAGAGCAGTGCATTGAGGGTCTAATTCAAATTGCTTTGAAGTAAATAGTAACTCTCCAACTTACTCAGTAGACTTTGGATCAAAACCTGAGAAGGAACATAAAACCAATTTAACTCTTTCTTACTGACCTTCCCATCAGGCAGCTCCACATAACCTATGATGTCAGTCACTGCTGTTTTTCCAAACCTGCCCAGAGCTCCTTGTAACTTGAGACCAGTGAATGTGAGAGCCATCTTCCAGAACCTGAGTGTAGAAAAAACATCGCTCTGATACACGACTTCCTAAACACACTCTTCAGCCCCTCTCGGATATTGTAATAATATCTGAGATTTTATATATTATATTATATTTATATTGTAAAAATATCCAAGCGGTGTGCCTCTGAGGGAAGTCCTGTTCATTTATTATTCTTTTTCACAGGAAACCTTGTGTTTTTCTTTTTAAAATGAGATAAAGCTTTGTAATCAGACAAACATTTCCCTATAGAACCCCTATGAAAAAGCTAGGAAAAGGATTTGGAATGGGCAGAATGAGGGTTAAACTACTATTTGAAATTCATAAGCATAGAATGCATATCTAAATCTTTCCAGCTACAACCAATACACATAGTTAGGGATCTCTGTTTCACTCTTGCTGTCTTCAGTATAGGACTCTTAACTTTGTAAATCCAGTGGACTAAGGTCTTCTCTGAATTTCATTCAAGTACTCCCATGGACTATAAAATCTCACTGAGCAAAAGGTTTTATCACAGATCTCCATAGCTATTTCTAGTTGATCATTATATTTTTAGTGGTATAAAACATAAATTTAAATTACTGCATTACAGAAAAAATAATATCTACTGCAATTAGAGATGTTCAATGTGTCTGCAGAAGACATTACATTTAAGACAGGTGTTGGAAATTGGAATTGGAGGCTATATTTGGGTGAAAGGTTATGTTTATCTTGTTATAAAAGCTATGCCAGAGGTTATTCATAGTATTTCAGATCAAAATGAAGTTTAGAAGAGATTTTCTTTTGTCAGATTTCCATAAATTATGTATTCTAAACAACATTTGTTCTGGGACTAAATAAACCATGTGCTATTTCAGACCCACCTTGCAACAAAACTATAGAGCAAATCTGAGATTTTGACCTGATTCCTCTGTTAAAATTCAAAGCAAGTTTAGAGGTGTTATAATTTTAAAGGTATCATTTCTATTACAATAGCATCCAAGTCATATCTTAAGTCTCTGCTGTATTAACATTTAACACCAGATAAATACAGAATGCAAAACTAATCCTTGATGTTTTTGGTTTGGTTTTTTTTTTTACAAAAGGGTCCATGAGCTTACCAGAGAAGGGAGTGTATGGAAGCATATCTTTTGTAAGGCTTCCTTGCAGGCTTTAAGAGGTATCAAATGGTTTCTGATCCATGACTTGGCAACCAGTTCTGAAGTCTGCCCAAACAGCAGATGAGTTTAAGAAATCAAAGGTAGAAAGCCCAGAAGGCACAGGAGGCATACATGCTATGTTACCAGCTAGAAGACATGCATATATAAATATTTTTTAATTAATTTTCCTCAGTGCTTGTTGAAATCATAAGAATGGAGCTGGTGGTACTGACATTCAACAGTTAAGCACAGCAAAGGTGCTAAAAGACCTGGCTGACTGGTTGAAGGACTTGAACTTTCTCATTTCTGTAATTGTAATGGCCAGGTAAAATAGCATTCCTCATCGGTCCATGCTTGCTCCTGATACATTCTTGGTAGTTATCTTCTACATATTATGACTTTGGAGATGATATGTATTAGTCCTAATCAGTAAACCTACCTGATGTGTCCTGCTCCAGATGTAGTTAGTTGCTCTTCATTATCAGCAGAAAATGTGACCTTATAAACATCCTGTGAAAAAGCTTTTGACCTCAATACAATCTTTTCTTGTTTCCAGTCCCAGATAGTCAGCATGTAGTCAGGGCTGCTCCCAACACTGGCCAGCAAAGTGCCAGCATTGTTGAAATCACCAAAAGCATAGGCTTCCTCTGTTCCACCTGAAGGAACATACAAGACCCAATACACACACAGAAAAGAGGAAGAAACAATAGGAAAATCTACATAGAAGGAGCTCAACTTTCACTGCAATTATTTTTTTTCACTAGGTAATAGCTCTCAGTTCACTATTTCTTCTTAATAAGTGTTTCCTCCCATGCAATAACGAAAAAGCTTGAAACTGGCGTTTACTATTTTTCTTTGAAGAACCAAAAGGTTGCATTCCCTTCTAAACTTACAAACTCAGCCACTACTCCATTTGCTGTCTGTTTGTGTAAAATAAAAATAGAGGTTTTTACACTACCTCGCAGTATTCTGTACGGCCTCAGTGAAGGATAATCGTAGATGATGAGGTTTGGCTTCTTTCCTTTCTCTCCTACTGCAAAGTACTGCTTAGTAGGGTGTGCCTTGAAAAAGCAAAAGTCCCATTGCATGCTGTAATGACACTTTTGTCCCTCTCCTACCAGATACCAAGTAATAACTCAGTTGTATTTACTGACTCATTCATTAAAAGATATTGCTGTAAGTACTACATTGCATTTTTATTTGTGTTTGTTCTGAACAACTGCCAGCCTATTGCTCAATATCAGAACGAAGCTACTATGTACAGAAAATGTTAAAACAGTTATGCACACAAAATGATGTATTGCATATATAATGCATAACCATGACAAACTGTGAAATAATTTGCTTTATCATGCATTTTTTTAGTATTCCCACCTCACTCAACTCACTAGCTGATCTTTCCACGAGCAGCATTTGTATCAGCAACCATCTACTTCTGCAGACAACTGCAGAAAAGCCATCCTGAATGCCATTGTTCTGAAGACATAAAGATGCACCATGATTCCCCAGAAAAAGCTACTTAAAATGGAGCAGAACAGTCGGAGGCTGGTATTCTAAAAGCCTTGCTCATGTGGAATACAACCAAGAGATGGCAGAACCCTCCACAGGGTAAGATGCTTCAAATCCAGAGGAAGCATTTGAGAGTCCAAGGTAGGTGAAGGGTTTCTTGGTAGGAGCTTACTAGAGTGAAACTGTATACTCCTTCTCTTCATTTGTCTAGGAACTTGATTTTCTAAATTTTTACTGCACTAAACTAATATCAGCTGTGACAGGAGAGATGAGTGTTAAATAAGTAAGCTGATATGAGCCAAAAAAAGAATGTAATAGTTCTAAATATTAAACTCAGATGGCACCTGTCAGTCCTTTAAAGGACCTGAGCCTAAGACTTAGGGGTACAGATATTTGTCCTCCGCCAACCATGTTGATAGGCTGAGTAGCCCACGCTACATAGTTCACACATCCCCCTAATCAATACCATACTTTCTTAGGTACATGCATATGCAGCTGTAGAAAGCTCCCATCAGGCAACAAAGTGAACATTTCACTTCCAGAAAGTGACTTAACATCCTAAAACATGATACAAAAGCCATACCGTGATAAACCCAATTCCACCACCACTGCTGCTCCGGAGATAACTTTGTGATTTAGTTTTCAGGTCCAGGAGCACCACTTGATTGCCTGCTATATACATCAGTGTTTGGCTATCCATCGGCAGCAGGTTTACACTTCTGGTGCAGTCATATCCAAAAGAATGTCTGAGCACCGCTCAATAAGGAAAAGATTTGACACTGGCTCTCTAGAAAAGATTACTAAGAGGACAGAAACACTTACATGAAAACTGAAATGGGAATACTGAATCTGGTGACTAAAAGCCTGATGGTAGGAGATAGTTTTGTTCAATATATAGTGAAGGTAAATTATATCAAGCCTCTGTAACTGAGGGGAAGGTGCAAGTGAAGATCTCTAAAGTTCATACTCCATCCTTTCATGTCCACTACAGGGCACACCTCTTGCCTCCTTTGGGCCTACAAGGAATTCATATTCTATCAGTGTTCACTTTTCAAACAAAATGTAAGAGATATGTATCAACTTACTAGGAACTTTTTCTACAGACAAGAGATCAAACCAAGTTGTAGAGGTGTCCACCTTAATCTATAACTGGTTTTGGTGACTCATTAATAAAGTAATATTTAAATTATTGATGAGATAAAGGCATCTAAATCAAACATGAAATATAAAAAAATCAACATTACGGACAGATAACACACAGGTAGGATGCAGGGTGGGTGGGAAGAACTACAGGAGGGTTTTGGTTGGGAAACTGGGAGTGGGCAGCTGCTCTGCTGTCTCCTGATACCTGACAAGCCCCTGAGGCCTCTCCAGTGCTGATACCACCATGTGCATTGTGCAGATTGGGAAGAAATGCCATGGCAGTGGGGACTACTGCCTCCCCACATTCCCAGTTGCCTGGGGCTGATGGGGATCCTAGAGTGGTGGGGCACCATGCCTTTATGTTCCTCAGTTTAAAAAACACCGCTATCTCCTAAAAAAAAAAAAAAAAAAAAAAAAAAAAAAAAAAAAAAGAGAGAGAGAGAAAAAACCCACACAAGGCATGGGCAGGAATGAGCTCACAGGAGGTGCCCTCTCCACCTCCCATGATAGACCCACATAGAGTTCTCCTCATGTAGAGTTGGCCATGAAGTGTTAGCTGTGCAAAGAGGGCTACAGAGAGTTGTCCCATTCTGCACATAGGCTACTCCAAATTAGACAAGTACAATTTCAAGAATATATATTAAATATCCTTAGCTTTAAATTTGCACAGCATCACCAGAAAGGATACTTAAGAGTAAGAAGGTTAATGGGTATCCCAGAGTCTTCAGTGACAAATGGCTGTGAACATATGTCTTCGTACTTATAGAAGAAAGTTTCCGAGATTGCCTTTTCTACTTTCTCAGCACTTTTTTGTTCTTCCAAGGGTACTTCACTATTATCTTGCTCTTCCAAATGTCCTTCTGCATCTCAGAAGTGGGAAGATAAAGAAATTTATATCCACAATATATTTGCACCTACCAGCAAAAGGGAAGGGTTCACACATTCCTGGCCTCCTTGAAAGGAGTAATAGGCACTCCATAACTCGAAACGGGGGTAACATGTTGTAATAACAACTTGTCCTGTAAAAAAGACTCACTAGGGTTTTTAAAAACTTCACTGTGAATATTCAAAATGGAAGAATTTAAAGAAGAAAAAAATTTTGAGACTGTTTTAAAAACTTTCCTGTCAAAAATCAAGACATAGTTTAGTTCAGCTTTGCTTGGTGTTTAGGTCTCAGCTTTAGAAACCAAACAAAATTTTAAGTTGCTTTTCAGTAGCTATTGAATGCACATCATTATACAAAACAGTAAGAACACATACATCAGATCACCAGAAGACACCATTGTGCTCAAAAAAGCATATTGCTAATGTGTGACCCAGAGTAGTTCTTTGCGGGTCTGCAATGCAGAATACTCCAAACTTCCAACCCATCATAAAAATTTGCTAAAAGTACTTTTCACCTTGATACCTCAGATCAAATCTGCATTATCTACTTTGTAAGCTTTTCACCCTGTCTTGATTTTTTTCTCTCCTAGGTCTTCTACAAGAAAAAAACAAAGAGACCGCCCATGGGAAAGCACAAAATGAAGTACACATGGTAAGTGTAGGGAGCAGAGAAGCTCAATAACTGTAACTTGATGGCACTGGGCTGAGATGATGTTCATAACAGTAACAGTGAAAAAATTAAGACTAGAAAGTAGTGGGATTTTTAAGGTCATGACATCATCTACTCAGTGGAATGCCATACTCACCAATGCTCTCAGTGTCTGATTCCACTCGCTCCACTTCCTCCTGTTCCTCTGCAGTGGAGGATTCCTTTGGAAGACTAGTTTTGCTTTCTTCTGCAAAGGACAATTGGGATTACTCTCTTCAGTATGAATTCCTTTGATTAATTTGCTCATAAATGCCATCTCATAAATACATAGTTGTGTAGTAGTATGAAAAAAAAAAAAAAATCCCTTCTGTCCAACAATGGACTTCCTGCTGTTTAGCATTGAGTGTAGGGTGAAGTTTGCTTTCAAAAAAACCATATTTTAAATCTTAGGGGAAAGAAACACATCCTATAACAGGAAAAACGTATAACTGGAAGATCAAGCGAGTGCCAAAGGTAACGTGCCAATATAAGCATCAGAAATCCTTCCAAAATTCCACAGGAGACTCACTACTGGATTTAGTTATCAATGCCACCTAGATCTAGTGTGATAGATGATATGCAAAACATCTCAAATATACACCGGACAAACATTTCATAGAAGCATAGAATGTTTTGTGTTGGAAGGGACTTTAAAGGTCATCTAGTCCAACCCTCTTGCAGTGAACAGGGACATCTTTCACTAGATCAGGTTGATCAGAGTGTCATCCAACCTGACCTGGAATGTTTCCAGGGATGGGGTATCTACCACCTCTCTGGGCAACTTATCTCATTGTTTCACCACCCTCATTTAAAAAAATTTCTTCCTTGTATCTAGTCTAAATCTACCCTCTTTTAGTTTCAAACCATTTCCCCTTGTCCTATCACAACAGGCACTGCTAAAAGGACTGCCCCCATCTTTCTTCTAGGCCTCCTTTAAGTACTGAAAGGCAACAATAAGACCTCCTCAGAGTCTTGCCTTCTCTTCTCTCCTCTCTTCTCTAGGCTGAACAACTCCAACACTATCATCCTTTCTTCAAAGGAGAGGTGCTCCAACCCTCTGATCATTTTTGTGGCCCTCCTCTGGACCTCCTCTAACAGGTCCATGTCTTTCTTGTGCTGAGGACTCCAGAGTGGGACAACCCAAGCTGGGTTCTCATCAGAGCAGAGTAGAATCACCTTCTTGACCTGTTGGTCACATTGATGCAGCCCATAAAGTGGTGGGCCCTTTGGGCTGTGAGGAACGTATTACCATCTCATGTCCAGCTTTTCATCCACCAGCACTCCTAAGTCCTTTTCCTGCAGGGATGCTCTCAATCCCATCATACCCCAGCCTGCATCAATAATGAGGATCCTCCCAACCCAGGTGGAGGACCTTGCACTTGGCCTTGTTGAGCCTCATGAGGTTCACATGGGCCAACTTCTCAAGCTTGTCCAGGTCCCTCTGGATAGCATCCTGGTGATCAGGCATGTCAACTGCACCACACAGCTTGGTGTTGTCTGTGAACTTGCACTCAGTCCCACTGTCTGTGTCATTGATGAAGATATTAAACAGTGCTGGTCCCAGTACAGACCTCTGAACAACATCATTTGACACCAATATTCATCTGGACATTGAGCTGTTGACCACTAGCCTCTGGATGTGACCAGAGAACCAACTCCTTACCCACTGAACAGTCCACTCATCAAATCCATATCTCTCCAATATGGAGGGAAGGATGTTATGGGCGACCATGTTATAGGCCTCACAGAATTCCAGGTAGACGACATCATAGGTCTTTCCTTGCCCATTGACCACAGAAGGCCACTATGCCACTCCATCACAGAAGGCCATTTGGTGGGTCAGGAAGGACTTACCCTTGGTGAAGCTATGCTGGCTGTCTCTAATCAGCTCTGTGTCCTCCATGTGCCTTAGCAGAGCTTCTAGGAAGATCTGTTCCATGCAGGCACGGAGGTGAGGCTTACAGGTCAGTTGTTCCTGGGGTCCTCCTTTCTACCCTGTTTTAAAATGGATGCAGTGTTTCCCTTTTTCCAGTCACCAGGGACTTCACCTGACTGACAGGGCTTTTCAAATATCATGGAGAGTGGCTTGGCAACTACAGCAGCCAGTTCCCTAAGGACTCCGGGATGCATCTCATCAGGTCCCATAGACTTGTTCAGGTTCCTCAGGTGGTCACAAACCTGATCTTCTCTTACAGTGGGAGGGACTTTGCTCCCCAAGTCCCCATCTTGTGGTCCATCGACAGTAGAGATGTGGAAAAAGAGGTGGCCAGCAAAGACTGAGGAAAAAACTTTTTGAGTACCTCAGCCTTCTCCTCATCTGTTGTTACCAGCTTGCCAGTCTTCCTCATCAAGTGGGTACACTTTCTTTGACCTTACTTTTCTGGTTGACATACCTGTATAAGTCTTTCTGTTTATTCTTTGCATCCCTTGCCAAGTCCAGCTCCAGCTGCACTTTGGCCTTCCTGACCCCATCCCTACACAACTGACCAGTGTCCCTGTACTCTTCCCAGGATACCTGTCCCTGCTTCCACTGCCTGGGCAGTTCCTTTTTGCCCTTTAGTTTGACCAGCAAGTCTTGACTCATCCATGCTGGTCTCTTGCCTTCCTTGCCTGATTTCTTACACTTGGGGATGGAAAGCTCTTGCACTCTATAGACAGCCTCTTTAAAAATCTGCCAGCTCTGTTCATCTCCCTTGAGGGCCATTTCCTAGGGGGTCCTTCTGACTAACTCCTTGAAGAGATGGAATGTTTCCTTTCCTAAAATTCAGGGCTCTAACTTTACTCTCTGCCTGACCCATACCCCTCAAGACTGTGAACTCCAGTGGGATCACTGAAGCCCAGGCTGTCTCCAATCTTCACATCATCAATTAGCTCGCTTGCATTGGTGACCATCAGGTCCAGTATCACATTCCCTCTGGTAGGGCTGTCTATTACTTGGCTTCAGAAGTTATCCTCCATGCATTCCAGGAGTCTCCTGGATTGCCTACAGCTCACTGTGCTACTTTTCCAGCAGATGTTGGAGTGGTTGAAGTCCCCCAGCAGAACAAGGGCCTGCAAGTGTGATGCCTCCTACAGCTGGAGTGAGAAGGCTTCATCAATAGGCTCCCCTTGATCAGGTGGCCTGTAGTAGACACCAAGCACAAGGTTTCCTTTGTTGCCTTGGTCTCTAATTCTTACCCATAAGCTTTCAGCCTGCTTGTGGTTATTCTTCTGAGACAGCTTTTCACACTCTATTAATTTCTTGATGTAGAGGGCAACGCCTCTGCCCCTCCTTCCTCTCCTGTTCCTTCTGAACAGGCTATAACTATTTATAGACATGCTTCAGTCATGGGATTCATCCCACCAAGTTTCAGTAATGGCAACTAGGTTACAGCTTTCTAGCAACACAGTGGCTTCCAGCTCCTGCTGTTTGTTGCCCATGCTGCATGCATTGGTGTAGAAGCACTTCAGCTGGGCTGTTTTCTGCGTCACCTTCTTAGAGCAACTCCCCTTAATAATACCTTTGAGGCATTTCACTGGTGTTCCCCTGTTGCCTCCTTTTTCCCCCAGGAGCCTCTGGCCAATCTCCATGAGACTTCCAAGTGTGCTGAGCCTCTCAGAGCAGCAGGATGAGTGCCCTTGCTAGCTAACCTTCTAACCTTGGTGTGTCATCCCACAGCTTGTCATAGGCAAGCCTAATAGTATCTCCCTCCCCCTTCAAGTCTAGTTTAAAGCTCTGTCAATGAGCCCTGCAAGCTCCTGAGAAAAGACCTTCTTCCACCTGCAACAAAGGTGAATCTCATCTGATGCCAGCAAGACATTTCAAGATGAAAACAGTGTTAAAAGGAGAAATACAGTTCTCTGAAAGAGACTGGTGGAGTTAACAAATTGTACTACTAGCCACACGGACAGGTCTAAGCAGCAAAAATTTTCAGGGGAGTGATTTTGTGGGCTGAGGGACAGTGGGAACTGCAGGCACAGTAGTCAGACCAGAACTTCACTGGAAGGGGTCATCTTTGACCAGAGTCAAAATGAAATTTGGCAGCACTAAGCACAGCAACTCAACACGAACACATACTAGTAAGGAAGGGGTGAGTGGTGGAAGAAGCCAGAAGCTGCTGTAGGTTTGGTATTGAAATCACTATGTAACTGCAGGAAATACTCATGGATACCACCGTGATCTTCCTGTGCTCCTTCTTCTGGTTTCTCATCGTCTTCCTCCTCTTCCCTTGGAAAAGATTGCATGTCCTCTTTACCTGGTGGTGGTGAAGAGGAACTTCTAGTGGTTTTGCCTTTGCCATTTAGACCATTTCCATTTCTCCTCAAATGCTTTGAGATTCCCGAAGATAATATTTGTGTTCTGCCTGTACACTGCAACTACAGATAGCTCAAAGATATGTCCTAATTTTTTAGGGTTAATTAATTGGTTCAGGTTTTAGGGTTCCAGGTTCTGTGTACACTGCTATAGAAAGACTAAATATTGCCTAACAAGCCAAAGACAGATTTACATGTTTTGGGCTTCTCTTTAATGTTTTGGGGGAAATTTATTTTTGAGACAACAAGGCTATTCCTCCACCTTTCTGGTGGCTTTCAGAAAAATATCAGCAGCTAGACATTCCGAGACCATCTAATGTCATAGAACCGTATCTTGAGTGGAGAAGCAGGAGAAATAAATATTTAAGAAAAACAGAAACATTCTATATTCATGGAAAATGACGGAATAAAATTAGCACAATTTAAAAAAAAAAAAAAAATCAAAACTTCAAACAGTTTAACTATCCCCCCTTATCAATTTTGCACATTTCAGATGATAATTTTCAGAGAGCTAGAATTTCACTAGCTACCATTGTTCTCTGGAATAGGAAGGATCAATATTTTTTTTTGTATAAAAAACAAACACATTTATTATTTATATAAACATCTCTGAAGGATGCAAAAAGCATAAACATTGGTCTTTTTCTAAACTTGTTTTGCCTTTTGATTTCAAACAAGATCCCATTTCCAAAGAAAACACATGCAAATTAACATGGAAGCAATTTTGTACTACAGCTATAAAATACTGTTAGAAATCAGGAAATTAAAAAAAAATTGACTGTAAAGAAATCTAAACAATCAGAATAACAAATACAGGATGGATGCAAAAGACTCTCTTGTTATGTGTAAGCTTGACTAAGATACCAAGAAAAAAATCCCTAAAAATGCATTTCCTGTTTCTGGTTTTGGGTCAGAATCAAGTTTGGAAAAGATCTTTTAAGACGTCTCAGACTTTTCAGGTATTTCAGGAAAGGCAAAATGACCAAACACAACACCACGCACCAGAAGGACAGTGAGGGCAAAGAAATATTGTAGACATGTCATTCTTGTCATTATATAGTCAACCTGCCCTACTCAATCTTCATCCAATGGTTCTGAGTCCCCGCCAGAGTCTGATTTTTCTGCATTATTTCATTTAAGAGTTAAAATGAGCTTTTAGCCCTCAGGAGTGCTGAGAAAGACTTGAAAATAGACATGCAGAAAGTTTTCGATTCTGAAAACAAATTAAAAGAAAACAGTTGCAATATATCTCAATGTATTTAAATGAAATTCATGAGTATTTAATGGGGTAACAGAACTGATATCACTGAAGCTGAAGAAATAGTTACAGACTAGTTGCATAAATATATAGCAGAGTGTTCAGAGACCAGAATTCTAATTGCAAACCCAATAATGACACGTACAATTTGAATCAGCCATTTTACCTCTGGCTGTCTCCGTTATCTCTTGTGAAAAATGAGATAATAATACTTACCCATCTTAGCAAAGTGTTTTGATATCCACAGAGAAAAGTACTATAAAATTTCAAATTATTGCAACTAATTAGCATTCATTTATCTTCTAAAATTAAGGCTATCATAGTTTTCATTATAAATTAATTCCTATCTGGAAAATGCTTTAGGCTGAAAGAGGGTATGAACATTCCTGCCTGCGTTGATATCTGGGTTCTACTTAAAAGAAATCTATTGCAGCATTCACTGTGCATATTACCGTGATGGCGTCCAGGTACTGTGCAAAACAAATTTTGACTTTAAAGGCACTAAGGAGGCTTATGGAGGGGGATACATCTACTCTGGTTGCAGATTCTGGCTTTCATGTGGTTACCGATCCAGAAAACTTTCGTCGGTTCACTGTGAAAAGGGTCTGCATCTCTCTGAGTGTCTATTTTCTTTTCCTGTTTTTCTCGGGGGGGGAGGGGTGTTTGATTGCTTGCTTTGTTTGTTTGGTTTTGGTGGGTTTTGTGTTGGTTGGGTTTTTTTGTTTGTTTGGGGTTTTGTTTTGTTTTTTTGTTTTCTGAGACAGTTTTCCTAAATAAACTAGAATTAAGGCTTTTTACACTGAAAACTGAGATAGTGACAAGTAAGACTGGTGTCAAGCAGGAAAAAACAAGTTGGCAAACAGATGTTTTTGCCAACCTTAATTATACACTATGCCTGATCAGGATGGCCTTTGCTTTTTTTTTCTTTATTCCTAATAATTCAAGATATTGAACTGAAATACTATACAGATCCACATCACTTCCACCATTTAGCTTTCTAAGCACTCACTCAGGAGTGAATTCAGGTTTTCTTTGTTTTGGTGACCAGTGCTATAAGCTGTGAATTTCAGCTAAGCTCCATTTTCTTTCAAATTGCCTTTCTCTTAGCTATGTTCTCAAATGACACAGCTCACTTCAGAATGGAGAAATGTGTTTATTCAGGTATGTGCTTTCAGTTATTTCAAAACTAAGATGTTTCTTGGCAATTTTGCTGCCAGAATCCTTATATACAGGAGTTTCTCAAAAACTTAGGGAATTTGGACATTAACAGATTTCTCATCTCAGACAATTGTCCTATTTATTCAAAATTCAGGATAATTAAATCAAATGGGTGCTTATTAGGTAACAGGTAAACAAATTCACTGAGATAACACCACTTTCTTTGTATTTTGTCATCCCACATTTTTCCTCTTTCCAGAAAAAAAAAAGAGGTATTTAAATGTGTATACTTCATAAAAGAGGTGCTTGCCTTCATAAACCCCGTGACTGACAATTCAAGTGCATAAAAGTCATCAGATTATTTAATGATCAAAAGGCAGACTACAGTATTACTTTAGAGACTGAACATACCTAGTAGTTATTATTTTTAACTGCCCCAGCCCCACCATTAACTGTGTGACTGTGCTTAAAAGGCATCACCTGTATCACCTCAGCTTTTACATCTACAGAAGAGTGACAATCATTTTAGTCCACTAAATCAGGACATGTAGAAATAGGGAACTATTACAGCGGAACATAAGTGCACTGCTGTTAGTACCAGTAATAATCAAGAGATTAAATTTTAATCTCTACACTGTGTTACTTCTGTAGGATTTCATTCTTTTGGTTCATTCCAAAATGTGCGATTTTTTTGTAGAAAAGCTTTGGCCACCGGTGGGCTTTGGAAAAAAAAAAAGAAAAGTCACTAGTTCTTTCCTCCAGGAGAGATTGTCTTGTGTGTTACTTCCTTACTTGTCTTTATTCCACGCGAAGGAACTCAGTTTGGTCCAGGACTTAGTTTTTGCTTAACTGCTTCCAATCCTGACCCCTCTTAGCACTGCACTATGAGCCTTGCTAGGTACACCTTGGCCTAGGGATAACACTGGTCTAAAAGAATGACTACAATACTTGGCTAGCCTGAGGGTGTCTGACAGAAGGAATAACATATTAATCATCCATTACAAGATAAGGCATCTTCTTCAAGTCTAGCTTCACTTTGGATGTGTTGGATTTCTTCCTATCTGCTGAGTCCTGCTTCTTTAATTCATCTTCAGATACAATCCCCTCAGCATTTTTTCCCCTGAATCTTCCATTTCTCTGTGAAAAACAGCACAGCACTGAACAACTCTCTCAGCATTCCTTTTAGCCTTCAGATGGTATCAGAGCACATCAGCAACTCACTGTACTGCTGCTGAGCGCAACATGTGCAAGAAGCAGAGTTTTGCAAAACTTACTTTCATTCAAAAAAAATTTGAAGTCTTTTGGTGCTTATATATACACAAAGAAAAGCATCCAAGTGTAAACCAGGCATAGCTATCCAGTGCTGTCTATCATTATCAGGCCGCATTACTACAAAATTGGTAATAAAGGTCAGTTTTAGGCAATCAATCCAAAATGACAAGGAAGAAACTTTTTTGCACTAGAGAATATTGCTCTCTTACAATAGCTAGAAGACTTGAAAGCAAGGAGAGTAACAGATGATACAAATTCTCACAGCTGTTAAGTATATAAAATATTTACTAGTCAGAGTCCGAGGCAGCAAGGATAAAGCTACAAAGCTGGATCTAGACACATCACCTTCATCAGAGCCCCCTTGTCTCTTTTCCTCATGCCTCTCAGAGAGAGAAAAGAAGTGGACAGGAAAAGAAGTGGACAGGATAGCCCTGCTTAGAACCTCGCTAATGCTGTGTTGCACACATTCAACCTATTTTCCCATCAAATTAAGAGAAATAAAACCTTACTCTAATTTCCAACCTTGCAACTAAAATAGTCCTCTTAATGATACAGAAGTCCTAGTTCTCTGTTGCACACGAGCAAGTTTCAGTCTCAGTGAAACTCTTCAGTTTTACGAGTCTCTGCCTCATGAATAAAGGTTACCAGGTTTTTATTAAGCAGAAACAGAAACAGGTGGCACCACAATTACTTATTAACTTAGATATAAGGGAAAATCATAACATGAGAATAGTGCCACAAACGCAACGGGCAATAAAATTTACTGTCTCACACATGGCAAAGCAAAACCAACAAGTCCCACGTTTCAATGAAGCACAGGATGGTCTCACCTCAGCTGCAGACCATTCATTCCTGGTTCACTTTTCTGAAGCTAAGCATTTACACGAGAATAAAGCCTTTTCTTTCCCAAAAGCCTCTGTGCAGGGAGACCGGTCACATACAGACTTCAGCGTGCAAAGGTGATGGCAGCGGCCTTGCAGAGAGCTGCAGGCCCGGCACTGCCCAGCATGACACTCTTCCAAGGCCACTGCCCACCCGGACACCAGGAAAAGGCCACAGCTAGGAAGAAGCACCCCGTGAAGAGGCTGTTTTTGCGAGGGGCCAGGCTGGGGACACCTGGCGCTCCTCAGGGAGAGCAAAGGAGGGGTCCTCTGAGGGTGCCACAGAGGGGACCCAGGGGGGTGCGATAAGGAGACGCCCCGACCGTGCGCAGCGCTGAGGAGCAGGGCGGCTACGGGGGACAGGTTCACGGGACGCGGGGACACACGGGGCGCCCCCCGAGAGGCGACGTGGGCCCGCGTGGGGCCGGAGCGAGCCCTGACCCTCCCCACCACCCCGTACCTGCGGCCTCCTCCATCGCGGCGTTACCGGTTTCCATGCAACCGGTGCCGCGGGGCGCTCCGGGAGCAGTAGTTCGGCGGGGGCCGTAGGCGCACGCACCGCCTCTTAGGGCGGGAGTGGGGGGGTCCGTGAGGCAGCGGCGGGGCCTCTTACCTGCCGGCGGCCGTTACACCGGGGCCCGCCTCGGCTCCGATTCCGCCAGAAAGCTGAGAAAATGGCGGGTTTGGTTTGTTTTTGTTTTTTTTTTGTGGTTTTTGTTGTTGTTTGTTTTTAAAGTAACATCTCTTTCGGCCAGCGTTGCCGCCTTTCCAAAACCCACCGGGGAAAATGAAATGAGCTCCCTAAACTTTCCGGCCCACAAGACGAAGCGAGTGGCTCGGGCAGAGCCCGGACAGCCTGGCTGTAGCGTCCCGGACGGCAGAGCTCAGGCGGAACTTCCTATCTGTGTCCATACCTTCACATACACCTGCGCGCACGCTTCGCGCTTGGGTCTATACGTGTTTATTCGTTTAAAGCCGTTCCCGAAGCTGGTACTTGGGTCTGGCTTTGCGCCGGAGGGTGCAGGTGCGGAGGAGGGCGGAAGAGAGGGGAACCTGCCGCCGGGCGCCGAGGGGCCACGGAGGGAGGGGACTGCAGCCGGCGGCAGCGCCCGGCCCCGGGACAGGTGCTACGGGAAGGGGAGGGCCTGTGGGCGCGGCGGGGTGGCCCGGCGCGACGTGCCCCGGGCGGGCGGAGGAGGCTGCGCCATGGCCCCGCGCGGGAGCTACCGGTGGGCGCTGCTGCTGGCCTGGCTGCCGGCCGGTGAGTGGGGCCGTGCCGAGGGGGGCGGCGGTGTCGTCCCGACTCTCTCCAGGACCCCTCCCCGCCCCGGGACACCCCTCAGTGGCACAGGGAGGCCGGGGCCCTGGAGGAGCCCTCGGGCTTTGCCCGAGGTTAACGCGGTGTGGCGTGGGGGGAGCGGCGGCGGCGGCAGCCCCGCGGCTAGGGGAAGGGGTGGCTGAGTCCCGGCGAGTGTTGCTCTCCCCTTAGTGCCCTTCCCCTCCGGGCGGAACAGCGGGGCTCTCCCGAGCTCGGGGCGAAAGCCATGCGGGGAGAAGTTTCGTTCCCCCAAAGGTGCGGCTAGCCTCTCTCCTAAGAGGAAGTAGCCGCCTGCTTCCTGGCAGCCTCCAGTATCGCTCGTGTGCGGCCAGCTTGGTTTCGGCCTGAGCACAGGGTACAAACACGGAGAGGTCCCCCTTTGGCTCATCTCAGATGTCCACCCCAGCCTTTGCTTCTAGCTCAGCAGTCCCAGACTTTTTGGGGATCTGCTGTAGCTGCAACGCTTCCGAACCTGCTAATTACACGCTTACATGGAGAACAGGAGCTCACCTCCATGTCCACAGGCCGCCTTCAGCAAGTGGAGTCCTTTCTGCCAAGCTTTGTAGGTTGCCCAACAGCTTCTGAACTCCTGTAGGAGATAAAATGATCGGTTTGCTTCTTGGATGCCTGGGCCTTTGCTGATGATTTAGCTTTACATATCAAAGTTGAGTTTTTCACAGAGAAGCAGTAAAAGAAGCAAAAAAACATGGAAGTGTGCTTGTTGATTGCCTTGCTAGACAGCCACATTCCTGTGTGATGTTACAGAAAAAACTTGGCTTCACTGGCTCTAAAGGTTAGTGTCTTCAGCACGAAGCCATAGGCCTGAGGTAGCTATAACTTACTACATTAAGTTGGTAGTGTCCAGATTTGTTCTTTCCAACCAGGATAAGAACGGTAGCATCATGCAGTGGAGTAATGCAGTCCAAGTTAGGAACTGGCCTTAATTTCACCACTTTTCAGTTTCCTTGGAGGAGGTTAGTATGAAACATCATATGTTCGGAGACATCCAGTTGTCCTTTGGTGGGATCAGTAGATTTTTAATCTTTGTAGAAAATAAGGAACTTTTCTTTCAACTCTTAACACCTTTGCAGAACAGAAGTAATGAGAAAGGATCCCTTTCATAAAAAAACCCTTTGGTTTCTGTGAGTGAAAAGCAATTTTGAGTATTTTATTCTTGGCAGAGATGTACGGCTATAGGTAACCCATAGAAAATCTGTTCTGTTTCCATGAACCTTGACAGGTCAGAATTCATGTGGGAATTCATTTGACTGACAATGAGATAAAGATTTTTGCCGATCTTCAGAGTTCAGATTTTGAGTTGGTTTCTTTTAATTTTTTTATAGTAAGATCCTGTGGGTCAGCTATTTCACAGCAAAAGCTGAAACAAGATGTGTTGAAGTACAGTGCTCTTAGAATACAGGCAACTGTAACTACCTGTCACCAGTTTTGACCTTGCTTTGCTACAGCATTGCAAAACCCAGTTTGATTTTGCTAGAGATTTGTGCAGCCGCTCATATTTCTGTGTTTAAGTGCATATGTGTGTATTTCACTTTCTTTGAAAGCCTTGGACTCAAAGTTTATGCTGGTCCTCTCTGTGTTTGTATGGTATTTTTAAGTCAAATGAGTTCACTCTGCTTGTGCTTTGAGTTGGCTGATCAGGAGTCTGTTTCAAACCAGAAAGTGAGCAAGTATTGCGCTGACAATGTCCTGCTGCAGAATTACTTGTTGAGGAAACTTGCACCTCTGCAGCGTGTTTTCCACCGCGTGGAAACTGTGAGAGCTCCTATTTGTCTAGAATGTACTTGTGGAGGTACAGCCTAAGAAGACACTGAAAGAATGATGCTTGTAGTTGTGATCCAGGTGTTACTACACAGTTCTTTGTTCTCTTGCTCTCATCCTGAAAATATGGAGTAAGGGGAAGGTGTTCGAATAGGCGATAAAAATCAAGTGTTGGTTGATGGAGACCCTTTCAGTTGGCATCTTCCAAGCCTCCACCTTTCCTTCCCTCCTTTCCTGCTGTCGCTCCCTGGTTAAGAAGCAACTGGCACAGCACTGCAACTGCTGCCCTGTTTTCCAGAGTATATTCCAGACAGGGCATCCCACACTTGTTCCGCACTGTTTGTATTCCCTTATCGAAGGCTACTGGCGATAACTTAGCTATTGTTAATGACAAGCACAACTTACTGTATTATCAAAGTTTAAATAAGATAGAGATGTCTCTGGAGTGTGGTTAAATTAAAGCATAGCTTATGATAAACTTTGTCAAACTTTCCTCAGCAGGTGCCACTGCTTGGATAGAAAATGTTGTGGAGGTTGTTACGGATGAGTTCCAAATATGCATAATAATAGCTCCATTAAAAAGGAAAAAAAATGTGGTGAGAAACAGATTGACTATGATGCTATAGCCCCAAAATGGTATTGTCTTAATCCTGGTCACCCCTAGATAACATTTGGACAACTGCCTTAGCGAGACCTTGATAAAATTAATTTGATGCTTATATGAACGGATGGCACTGCAGAACTTTTCTGGTTAGGATGACAAGCCAAGGCAATCCCATCCTGTGAGCTTCTGGCACAATGAATTATCTCCCTCAGCTTGGAGGGACAGTTTTCCCCTTGCAGAAGGAGAACACAGAGTGATGTGCTACATAATGGCTACTAAGAGTTGCTTTGCAGAAAATAATTCAGACCTTAGGGCAGGCCAGTGAAGCTGGCTCAAGCTGCCTTCTGTCAGGGAAAGTTGGGACTCTACATTTTAACCAGGGTTTGTATCTCTGGCTTCACCAGAGGTGCTGGTGAAGTCCGTAGGTGCAGGTCCTGGATGAGGCCAAGGAAAATGTTCCTATGGTTGTTGGTCTGGTGCAGAGTGAAAGTTGTGATGCAAGATCCGTTCTCACTGTCTGACTGCCTTCTGTGTTCTTATTTGCAGGTTGCCTCTCCCTCCAGGTGACAGTGCAAGATCCTGAGCGTTATACCACCTTATTTGCCACCGTCATCCTCAAGTGTGACTATAGCACCTCAGCTCAGCTACAGGACGTGGTGGTGACCTGGCGCTTCAAATCCTTCTGCAAGGACCCCATCTTCGACTACTACTCAGTCTGTAAGTGTCAGGCTTGCCCCCAAGGAATTCCTCTTGAAATGTAAAGGAAGGGGAAGGTAGACTTAGTGTGTAATACAGGCTTTGGATCTCTTCCTGCTCACAGACCAGGTTGGGTGGTGGTATTTCCCCACGCTTCCAGAAAAAATAGGTCATGTCTGTGATTTCCTTTGCAGTGTTAAGGTGTTATGATATGATGTTGCAAGATTCCCAGTCAAAGCAGCATTTTTGTCCTCCTTGTCATCAGCTCGTAAGACAGGGAGACTCGGCCGTGTTTGACACATGTCGATCTTGGCAGCCCCATCTTTTGCTTTAGCATGTTTGAAAACAAGGGCCCTGCAACACATGGACTGTGTGATTCCACGGGGGACTAATGGTTGGTGCTAGATACCTGTGGACAGGTATTACTGATTTTAGGAAGTAGAAGAAACATGCATTTTGGAGGGCAGAAAAACTTTTATATTATAACATGTAGTACTGGTAGGCAGCACTTGATGTGCAGGCATTCTGGCGTGTGCTGCCTTATTTCAGAAGTGTTTAAGATGGTTCTTAAGATGGTATGCAAACTGAGTCCTGAGGTGCATCAAACACAGTATAACCAGCTAGTCAAAAAAGGTGATATTCACACTATATTTAGCATTGGTGTGGTCTTGCCTTGAGTATTGTGTGCAGTTCCAGGCCCCAAAATTAAAGAAGGATGTGAAGGTCCTTGGATTCATCCAGAGGAGGGCAACAAAGCTGGTGGGAGGGTTGAAAGGAATGTCCTGTGAGGAGCATCTGAGGACTTTGGGTTTGTCTGCTTTGGAAAAAAGATGGCTGAGGTCAACCTCATCAGTCTCTACAGCTCCTGAAGAGGGGAAGTGCAGAGGGAGGTGCTGGTGTCTTCTCCTTGGTATCCAGTGATAGGAGACATGGGAATGGCTCAAAGCTGCACCAGCAGAGGGTCAGACTGGACATTAGGAAGCATTTCTTTACTGAGAGGGTGGTCAAACTCTGGAACAGGATTCTTAGAGAGGTGGTCGATGCCTCAAACCTGTCAGTGTTTAAGATGCATTTGGACAATGCCCTTAATAACATGCTTTAACTTTTTACTTTACTCTCTGTAAACCCTGCATCATGTTTAAGCTGGCCAACTTTGGCTTAATTACATGCTTAAGTCTGAGCTCAAAGTGGGGAGCCTGGACTTGTTTGGTGTCTTGGTGCCAAAACTCTCCTTTATGCAGTCTGGATGGGTTGGGTAGGTATATTACCAAGTGCTCTACAGCCTAGTCCACAAGCAGGTAGGTCCCTGGCTCTGATGATCCCAGCACAGCACAATGTGAGTGCTTTGAGCACAGGCTCAAGCTAATAGCCCCCAGCAGAAACAGAAATCATGAAGTTCAACACAGTATTTGCTTATCTGGGTCTGCTCTTCATGATCCGTTGCAGATACAGCAGTAGAGGAGCCTTTGACAAGTTTTGTCCTCTTCACTGCAAACCCTTGACAGACAGTGCTGACTGTATCAGCTGTTCTTCCCAAATCTCAGCTGCCAAATACCTCACAATTCATGTGAGTCTGTTGTAAGAGTATTGCACAGAAATTGTCTCTAGTCCTCTATTAGGAGGTGTAAATATAATCCTTATCTGGAATCAGATGATGGATTCTTCTCTGTCTTTATGATCTCCACAATATCTAATGGGATACAGGAGGGAAAGGGGTACAATCCCTACAGTGGTTCATGTATGCTTGAAGATTTTGTTTGGTAAATAAACACACTTTTGTTTTAGTTCCAGTACTCCTTAGAGTTTTATGACTTCTTTTTCTTGTAGTTTATCTTCATATTTGGGAGCTGCCCTCCAGTCTTCTTTCTGCTCTCGTTCTTTCACTTGTGAGTACAGGAGGCATCTCCTCTGCAGCTCCTGCATTCTCAAAAGCCCTGCTATTCCTGTGTCTCTGCTTCTTTTTGCTTTTGCATACTCCAAAGCAATTTGTCCTTGCTGGTTTGAAGCCACGCTTTGCATTACTAAACCAAAACAAATGCACACACGCATTCAAGAGTTTCTCTGCTGCTCACAAAGAGATCAGTCCTTTGAAATAACTTGCGGCATCTTATTTGATGACGTGTGTTTGCAGCATACCAGGCTGGTTTAGCGCTTGGCCAGGACCCGTCTGATGACTGCAATGACAGACAGCGAAAGGTGCGCATTGTCATCCAGAAATACGGGCAGAAGGAGCCTGTGCTGGGTATCGACTACCAGCAACGAAAGATCACCATTCAGAACCGTAAGTGACTTCACCTCCCAGGCAGGCAGGCAATTCAGTAGCTATCCAATATCTGGGCCTACTAAGAGAAGCATAAACGTGGCTAATGTAATGTGTAGCTTACAGATTCTGTGAGGTGGCAATGAAATAAGAGCTGTGAAGGGCCCTGTCCCCAGCTGACCTGAGAGTGTTTGAGGCACTACAAGCTAAGGCTGAGATGAGCATGCCTGACCATTTTGCTGAAGGGCACAAAACTAAGCAGAGGAGCCCAGAGGCCAGGTGTATTATATGCTCCCTGCTGTCCCTGGAGCAATAGCCATTACTCCTGACAGAAGAGTTATTGGGACGGCTGGCCTAGCAGGGGTAGTGATCTGTGTTCCGAAACCAGTAGGGTTGACAGCTGACAGCAGCCGATACCTGTTAACCTCCACCACCCAGCAGCACGCTGCTTATTCCACTCCACATGGAACTAGTTGTGCTTCTAAGCAGTGTTGCCTTCCAGCAACACAAAGAAAAAAGGGACTAGCAGTTAATGCTATTTATAGGCGTTAGTGGACTCAAATGGCATTGCTCAAAGATGACAGCTACACTTGGAAGAGGGGAGATTCAGACTGGTGTCACCAGCAGGCAGAGGGCCCTCTTAGAGTGGGCCCTGAAAGTAGTGTCCATCAGTCCCAAATATCCTACTGAGCTCTCAGTCTCTCTCCCATAGGGGCAGACCTTGTCATCAGTGAGGTCATGTGGTGGGACCATGGCGTGTACTACTGCACCGTGGAAGCACCAGGAGATACCTCAGGTGATGCGGACAAAGAAGTTAAGCTGATTGTTCTTCGTAAGTGCCCGTGGTTTGCTGCCTGGGTGGCAGATAGCTCCTCCTGTTGTCTTCCTCCACACCCCAAGATGCCTCCAGCAGTGGAGAGGTGCTCAGTAACTTACTATTCCCAGATAAATTAGGATCCTCTTTCTCTCTGTTTTTTCCATAGACTGGCTCACAGTACTCCTCATTGTTCTTGGTGGCTTCCTCCTTTTTCTGCTGATTGGAATATGCTGGTGCCAGTGCTGCCCCCAGTATTGCTGCTGCCATGTCCGATGTGTCTGCTGCCCAACCCAGTGTTGCTGTAACGAGGAAGGTGAGGTTCAAGCAAATATGCATCCATTCATGGCTTCTGTCAAGACAAAAGCTGGACTGGGAGCTTTCTGATCTCCACTTTCTCCCTCCAGTTCATTATGATATAGACTGAGATGTTTCTTTGGCCAATGTTACCTCCACAACCAGCTTATCTGAGTTTATAGGAGAAGCCCATGTTGCTCCTCTGTGTCCAACTTTCAGAAGTTCCTCCTCCCTCACTCCATGCTACCAACTCCCCTCATGTCATCCAGGACTTGATCAGCTCCCTTGTATGAATAGCTCAGGACTTTTCTTCCATGTCTTGTGGTTCATGTGCCTGTGTGTGTGAGGAGGGCAAGCAAATCCCTTGGTACTACCTTCTGAACTGTCCTAACCTTCAGGTGTATTGCTCTGTGAGGTAATTATGTCAAAATTGTTTTGGTTTTTTTAACTGAAACTTGGTAGTGACACAAGGTGGACTAGCCCCCTTGCACCTTACACAATCCAACAGGAACAGAATGCAAGAAATACATGTATTTATCACTGAAATCATCAGATTCTTCCCAGATGCTACACAGAGAGCATCTAAGAACAAGGAGCTGTGTTTCTGGTTTCCATTTACCTGCAAAAGAGCTACTTGGTATACCCTGGGCATTAGCAAGCTGTGAAAGTTTTAGATTTAAGCTTAATTTGCATAGCCCTTGCAAAGAGTGAACAGAGCATCCCTCTTACTGCTAAAAACAAAACATTTTCTGGAGGCTTTACAGGCTGTCAAATAAAATAGGTGATGTTGAGGAGGTTATGGAAATTTGGCAGAAAAATCAGCTTCCATGAAGGGAGAGAGAGGTGATAGAGATGAAAGGCTCACACCACCAGACTTCCTAGTTCTCATCAAAAGGGGTGTTCCAAATATGCGTGAGCTCCTTTTTGGTTTTCTGTGCTGCAGGAGATGATAGCACACTCCAGACTGCTGACATTTCTCTCCTTCCTCCTGTTGAGGATAGGTAGGAGGGTTTCTTGCAAGGTTCCCAAAACCTCTCCCTGCTCATGAGAGAAGGTACAGACAAGCCCAGCCTCCTTGACTGGCTGCTGGATTCTGTGGCAGTAATCTCCATGCCAGCTGCCTGCCCTCTCTATTCACTTTGCAAGGGATCCTTGTGCCTGTTCCCCTCTAGCACATCTTCACTTCATCCTGCCCCTGACTTACTGTTTGATGCAATCCAAAAACTGGAGGCTTAAAAACCACAAGAAGATTGAGATACAGAGAGGCATCTTAAAAAATAGTCCTGAGGAATAACAGTTCCATAGACCTGAAGAGAAGGCAGAAATCCTCAACTAAGTCTTACAGTACAAGCCGAGCATGGGTGATTTCTTCCCAGTTATTGGCCACTAGAGGGTAGCCTAGATCTGTTGAACAGTCATAGGTGCTTGGTGGTTTAAGTCAGGTCATTAACATGTTTTTGAACCTAGTAATAAAAGAAGTGTGTGGTTTCTGAGTAATTTGGAACTGGTCTACAGAAATATTAACCATGCCCCAGGAGCAAGCCAATTATATTCCCTGTGGAAAGCTCTGAGAAAAGCCCACCAGAGTAAACATACATATGACCTCCTTCTGTTCCTATTAGTTTCTTTTCTACTGTGGACTTCTTCCACTAATGAATTGGTGCAAAATAGGATAGACTTGCACATGGGTCCAACTGGGTTAGAAATTTTTTAATTTTTTTTAATAATTAGATAATTGTCCCAGCAGCTGTAAAGTCTGTCAAAGGTGAAGAACAACCTCTCTCAGCAAGGAGCAAGTGGAAGGGATGACATGACATTCTGCCAAAGTTTTATAGCAGTTATGAGTTTTGGAATGAGGGTGATCCTGGCCTTCCTCAGATAAATATGTTTACTTTGAAAAGAGATCTGTAACTTCACTTCCATTTTGCAGGTGGGGAACTGGAGTATATATTGGGTTCAAACTGGAAGGGAAAGTATCTGAGGAAGGAAGAGAAGATGAAGGTAGTGAAGGAGGTCCAAGGGTATTTCAGCTTTTGTTCAGCTGTAGGGAGACATCAGAGAATTACAGGGACAGGATGGCTTTGGTCTTAGTGACTGCCTTCATACCGTAGGGAGGGGGACTCTAGGTATGCGTACAGCTGTTGGATCTTTCACTCCTCAGACAGAGACTGTGGTCAAAACCCGGGGATGTGCACTCAGCAGGTTCTAGGATGTTCTCAAGGTGATAACTGGAGGAATGGGAGGGGAACAGATGAGGCCCTTCTCTTCTTTTTATTCTTTTTTTTCATTTTCCTTTTTCTCTCTTCCTCTAAGTTGGAAACTAAACTGGAAGAAAATCCTTTGGGGGGAAAAAAAAAAAATCAAGCAAGTTTGACATAAAATGCTTGAAAGCTACTAGCTCAGGCCACATAGATTTGAAGAAAAATCAGAATATTAGGATTAAAAATCCTAATTTCCAGCTTTGTAGTTCACTCTGGCTAGAGGCAGGCTGTGGAGGGGGAGAGAGTTTGGAGTGGAGAGCAAAGTGAAGCTGTGTGAACTGTGGGGAAAGGGAAGGATATGTTGAGAGGCATGGTCAATCTTTGTTTCAATGCAAGTGGTGCTCTGTATAAATTCAGTGAAACAGCTAAAGGAGGACGTGTTTAATAACTGGGGTGCTACCTGAAATGGAGAGCTCAGTCCCAAAGAGCACACAGCCTAAATGCTGCCTGCTGCAGATGAACCCAGGGGATAGAATTAATTGGAGCTTAGCTGTAGCCTGGTTTCTTAAAGAAGCAAGGCTTATGCAGTCAACCTGTCTGTCTATCCCATATCTCTTTCCCTCCAATAGATTTTCATTTCATCAGTTGAATTCATCCAGATTTATCAGACGGGTAAAATTCTCAAAGGCAATTACATTCCTATCTGTCTGCTGAGCTGTACAGCCAGGAATGTTCTGTTCATGCCTGACCAGAGAAGAGGCTGAAAGTAAAAGCCTGCCACTTCTGAAACTCCAGAGAAGCTATAGAAGAGTAATTCTGCAACAGGGCCTTTGCAAAAAAGCTTCACCCAGTAATGACAGACAAACTATGCAGAGTTTGTAAGGTCTTGGGCTTGCAGAATTTACTTGCTCTTAAACTTGAGTTTTTTGATTGTCTATGGTAGAAGGGGTAAGCTTCTGTAGGATGTTTTTAGGTATTCTCAAAAAAGAAGCAGCAATAAGTGATGGTTTTGAAGACAGAAATGGTGAGGTTGTCTGTGTAGAAGAGGTGAGATGGAATCGCTGATGAAAGTCCAGTGGAATTGGAGCTTGACTCCATGAGTAGGGGTCTGGAGTTAGCAGTGGTGAAAAAAAAATGGAGAGAAATGTCCACTGAGTTTGCTCTTTTGGCACACTGAACATGGCTGTTGAGAACAGAAAATTTAGTTTATTCACCAGTTTGACCACAGTGTCCTAAGGGATTTAATTTTAGCAATCATGCTGAAGTAAATTACAGAAAGAGACAACATGAGTGGTTGAAAGACTAGAAAGAGATGAGCTGGACAGTGCATCTCTGAATGCCCTATTTGTGGAACAGAGGGGAAATGATGGAGTATCGTGTGGAAAATATGATCTGAACAGAGCCTACACAAAGGTGGCAAAAAAAGGTGCCTTTTATCTATAAATCAAAGCCAAAAGGGGAAAGGACCAATGGTGAGCTGAAAGAGGTTTAAGAAAGAGAAAACAGTGTCCTATGTCTTGCTATATGAAACATTATTTTCCACCTTTCCACAACTGTAGTCATAATGATAGGGCAGGTAGAAGATTTGCATTCGGTTATGTGCCGTCTACTTAATTGTAGTGCCATTTGTTGCCAGTTACTGGAACTGTACCCTGAATGTCAGGCAGTAACCCTTTTCTTCTGTTTTAGGTATCTTTTTGAAGCTGTACAGCTTGGTATTGGGTTTTCCTGTGCTCTGTTTTACCTTTGTCATAGGGTGGAGAGAGCTTTTCGTTCTGTGAATTTGCTCTATCTGATCATATCCAAAGGCTACAGTCTATCAGGCAAAACAGTAGGTGGTCTGCAAGCTGTGCTCTCTGGGTAGCTGCTGTGAGCTTTTTTCTTTTGCAGTACTGGAACGACATCGGTTCATTAAGCAGGCTCAGGCACTGGCACCCTGGATGTCACACAACATGTTCTACAGAGGTAGCGACAGGAACTCACAACTTTCCTCTTACCAGCTGAACCCTTTACTGCAACAAGGTGAGACCACGGGGATCATTTCAGCGGGAAATCAGGATGAGAAAACAAGTAACTTCTCAGGGAGGTTCAGCAGTGAGGCTTTAGGATCTCTCCTACAAAAGAGAGAAAGATGTTCCTAGCATGACTGCCTGTCCTGGCATGGCTCTGATCCATCTGCAGAGTACTATAGACTTGCCTGGGTGGATAAATGCAGCCTATCCATCTTAAGTGTCTTACTAGGCTCAGTGCTGGGTAAAGTAGTTTAATGCTAACTAAGGTGTATCTGTGCTACACCCCAGCGACTGCAGGGTAAATATACCCAGCTTATCTTGCTTCATGTGGTAGAGGAGGGTACTGTCTCTTTGTTCTGCTGCGCTGGTCACGGTCAACTCCTTATAGCCAAAACTGACATGACAAGCGAGGTGCAATTTGTTTGACTTCTTATCAAATGTCTAGTCTTCAAATGATTAAGGGCAAACTGCCTTCTATGCAATAGATGTAGTCTGCATGCAGCAAAAAATGAAGGACTTTATAATGAACCAGGAAGAATTTTCCAGTTTCTGTCTCAGAATTGCTTGTATTTAGTGGTATTTATTTGTAACTGTAACGGAGGAGGGAAGATGGAGTCTCCAAAGTACTGGAGAAATAATAATAAAATAACTTATTACCAGTAAAGTTATTTAATTGCCCAAGGAAAACAAGGGAATTCAGTGTGACTTCTCAATATATATATTTTTCATCTGAAATTAACTTCTAATCACTATATAGTAATCACAGATTTACTCTGTCTGATGAGTCTTAACCATTGTTTGAAGTAATAGTTTGCAAACATCTTAAATTCTAGATTCAAGATGTTTGAGTATATACTTTTTTATCCTGCTACTTAATTCTACAGTTGCCATACAGCGCCCAGTCAAGGCACCAGTTTTCCCCAGGAAGATCTGGTGACCGAGCCACTATAATTTAAGACAGAATACACTGAGTCTTCTCAAGGAAATCCATGGCCATGCTAGAAAAAAATGGGCAAGTAAGTTCCTCAGGCAGTTTTTTAGCCTGTGTTTTCACGGTCCTTGCATCTCCAGTGCTTAAGCTTCCCTGCAATTTGTTTCAGGTCAGCTTTTAAGAGATGTTGGGTAGAAGGGACCTCTAAGGCCATCTAGTCCTAGCTCTTGCTCAAAGCAGGACTGTCACCAACTTCAGTCACATTATCTGTGGCTTTGTCCAGCTGAGTGTTGGAAACCTGCAAGGATGGAGGTTCCAAGACTCCTTTGGGTAACTGTTCCAGAGCTGGACCAGTGTCGTAGAGAAGAAACTTCTCTGTTTACTACTTTTATCTACACATACATGTGTGTGTGTATTTGTACATATATATACTTTTTTTCTTTTCAATATCAGTTCATATTTCTTCCAGTTCAATGATATATAAGAGGAAACACTATGAACATTCTGTGATTTTTTTTTTTATTTATTTTTTTAATAAAGTTTTGTCTCAATACTGTAGGGAAAAAAAAATGTACCTCTCTCTAAACATATAAAATATATTCCACATGCATTGTCCATTTCTTACCTTTCTTCTACCCAAAACACAGATCATGCTGCAACTGACTAGTTACTACTCTTTGGACCTTAACTTGTGTGGTCTGGATGTGCTGGTTGTGGTGTTTGAGACTTGTGCAGCTCTTGCAGTGAGGAGGAGAAAGAGAAGAGGGCCTTAAAGGGGACTTAGCAAGGATTGTTAGTGCAGAAGGGCCCTCTGTCAATTGTTTCCCCTTGATTTGCTGCATTCTCCTGTACTGTCATCCTTAGATGTGTCTCTGCAGAACAGTCTTCCACTGGTGCAGCCACAACCTCAGCTTTCCCCTAACAAGGGTGTTTTGGACTATCTGGAGTCTGAAATCCAAAACATGAACGTGACACAGCTCCGGCCACCCTCCCACCAGCGGCAGGCTGTGCAGCCCAGCTTGCTGTCTTCCCTTGGCTCCGAGATCATGCCACTTCCTCAAACTGATCGTGCCTCCCCCATCCATGGGAACAGCAACTGCTCACAGCCACAGAGAGCTGCCCGCACCTCCAGACCCTGGGACTCGGCAGCAGAGGACAGGCAGGAAAACCGGAGATGGCCCTTGCCTTCCAGTGGGGATTCTCATTCCAGCTACAGTCGGGAGCACTGGGACAGGCAGCGAGAGAACCATCCTCAGAGGCAGAGGACAGGTGGCTACCATGACAGGCCCCAGCACTCCAGACGGGAGGTGTCACCCCCACGCCAGGCTGAGAGGGGCAAAAGCAGCAGCAGCAGCTGCAGTTTCTATCCGGAGGAGGCCAAGGAGCGCTCTGGCCACCACCGTGGCTGGAAACAGGAGCCCGCAGAGAGGCGAGAGTACCAGCAGCACACCAAGAGAAGCAATAACTCAGGTCAGCGGCGACACAGCTACTCTCCCCCTTCTCGCCGGGGATCGTGGAGCTCCTCAGAAGAGCAAGTCCATCTCCCAGCAACAAACCGCAGGTGGCGGCACCGGTCTCGAGAATGGCCAGAAGATAAACCCCCCAGTTATCGCTCATTAGAAATCATCCCAGGTCAGGACAAGAAGCACAAAGGCCGCGCAGGACCGCGCTCGGTGAGTCAACTGCGTTTTTGCTTTCCCATCTAGGGAAAAGGTAGGTTCTGGGGAGTGAGGGTGAATGTTTCTTACTTTCTATTGTCGTTCAAACAGAGGGCAAGGAGCAATGAGTGCCCTGTGCAGCTTGATTATGAAGAGGCTGCTGAGTTCCCTGCCATCAAACATGTGTTGCTATAGTGTGTTCAGAGGCAAAGTGAGCAGTCCAGAAAAGTAGATTCCCTATCACATCCCACACTGGTTGACATGTTATACCCTCCCACTCCTGTCCCCATCTACAGGCATTTGGGGCTTTATTGTATGTGTTGGTGTTAGAATAGCTGTTCTCCTGGCACTGCCTGGGGAGAAAGCACTTCCAGAGCAGGCAGCAGTACCAAGTATCCCCCAACAACCCTCTCTGGTGTTGGTTTACCTCTGATTTCTTCTAATATGTGCATGATTCTCCTATTATCAATCTCCAACATCTAATTTTTTTATTGTATCTTCATGATAGTTTTAAGATGGTTCATATGTGAAAGTATCCAGGTAAGATGCCTAAAACTACATGAAATAAGCCTTAAGGTCATGGGTTGCTATAGTGGTGAGAAATGTGTGATCCTCCAGGCCAGGTGGAAGAGGATGGGTGGCTCACTTGTTGAGACTCCTGAGAACAGAACATGGATTACACGGGCAGAGAACAGCTATTGTTCACAGCTCATCATGTCAGTTTACACTGGGACTAGATTTCAGGTAGCAAGAAGAGCTTCATATCCAATCAGTACTCTCCATGTTAGACAGTGTATTCCCTGTTAAAAAATTAAGTTGGTTGGGTTTTTAATAATTGTTACGTGTTCCTTATCACGCATATTCAGAATTTTATGAGGTGGAAGTCTTCCAAAAGGGCTGCATTTTACACATCCCCATTTCCCCTTACAAGTTTTGGAAGGAAGTGCAGTTCTAGTCCCAGCTAGGATGTGTGTATGTGTGAATGGTTTTGCGATGGTGCTCAGAGCAGGTAGGAAGACATATGATTTCCATTCAGCCTTTTTTGTTCCTGAATCTTTTATTTTCTCTTGCAGGACAGAGGAAGTTCCCACAGTGGAAGAAGCATAGTCATTTAATGCCAGTACTGAAAGAACTAAGATTCCCAACAGACTCCTCTTAGCTCTTCTACTATGTAGGTTGGGATGGCTGCTTTTGATTGAACAGACAACAAGCAAAAGCCCCAGATGAAGCAGCTTCCCTCTTAAGTCCTTCAGACTTACAACTCTGAAGAATCTATGTCTAGTGCCCATGAAAGCAGTATATTACCCATTTTTATCCTTGCTGTGATTGGGAAACAGTGAGCTGCGGCCCTTTGAAAACATTCTATTGGAAACAGCAGATTTTTTTCAGTAAATGGTATATTCCCAATCTTTAAAGAGAGATACCTATTGTCTCTGCTAGGTGGCCTGGCACTGCAAGGAGCTCAGTCTGTAGAATGCTGGTCGTTTGCATAACAGTTACTTGAGAAGAACTCCAGTGATCAGAGAGTTGTAAAGTCAAAGGACAGTAAAATAATTTACATAGGAAGAGGCCTCTGGAGAACATCTGATCCAGTCCCCTGGAAGTTTGGTGTAGGGAGGCACAGCATCTCTTTTCTGAGGCACTCTGTTGTACTTCAGAATGTGTAATGTTTGCTGCTTCTGCTTGGCTTCTCAGTGTAGTTGTCGCAGTTGCTTCCCTTTGTCCCCAGTAAGCTTCTCTCCCAAACAGAAGGATCACAGTGTTGGAAGGATGTTTGACTGCCTTAGTAAGGGCTCACTAGCCCATCTGCGAATTGCCAGTTTGTCCGCCCTATACAGATGGAAACAACCTGCCCTACTTGAAGCTTAGAACTTAGTGCCTTAAAAGATACTTACTTGTTCTAGCCTTTAACCCAGACTTGAATTTATTTGTGAACTTAAAGGACTAAATTTAACAAGACTGGGCCATCTCTATAGGGACTGAGCAAGGTATGACTACTGTCCCTCCCACCATGGACCAGAATTTCCTTCAACACTAGGAAGCATGGCTTTGGTGGATATATCTTTCCTAAGCCACATACTCTTTTTCCATGAATTTTATATTTGCCTTTTTCTGTCTGTGCCATGTATCATATACATGGGGTGGGGTAAAGGGCTCTGAAGTCTTACAGTCACCATTTTTACTCTTGTCCTTGATCTTTACTCTTATATCGGCTCTGCATATGTGGTGCATCTGGTCTGGTGCTCGATTGCAGAGTTTCCTCATCTCTTGCCATGCAAATAGAACACAGAATTTCTCTACGCTCTGAGACCAGTTGCAAAAGAGAAGAACTTGCCGTTTCTCCTTGATGTGATTCATCTAGTGTTTTTCTTTAAAATGTGCTGGTAAAGGAGAGGTTCTTTGGCTGCTGGCTGCTTTCATGGGAAACTGTCTTGCCAAAGGCACTGCTTGGATTCAAGAGATTCAATTGTTGGCAAGGAGCTTTTGGAGCATCTTGTGAATTGTTTTGTAACCCGGAGGCACTAGAGATTGGCCAGTATCAATAGGCCTGTATTGCTTCGCTTATTTCCTAGCCAGTGCCACATGGAACACTTGCTGCGATTTGTTCTTTAAAGTCCTAATTACTGATGTGCTTATGCTTTCTCTTGGAAGAATGGCTTGGAGAGCCTTTCACTTTGCCCATCTCCTGTTTTTCTTTTATTTGGACAGTGATGGGAAACATCACACTTGGAGCAAATGCTCCTAGCTGGATATCCGGTACAGTTGCTGGTAGACCAAAGGCTACTACAGAGAGTGCTCATTTTCCTACAGTTTCTTGGCTGACAGTGCTTATTTCTAAATCCTGTGTATGGAGATAAAGCAGGAGGACCCACTAGCTTCTCTGGTTGACATTTCATAACTGTAGGCCTACTTTTTGAAGACATAGAGGCTGTTCGCCAGCAGTTGATGTCTAGCAGAAAAAAAAGACATAGAAGAGCTAAAAGACTAAGTCAAATTTTTGAATTCAAGAAATGAAGGCTGTTATTAAGTGTAGTCCTTGTCTGCATTGGACCCAAACTGTGAATAATGTGAACGGACCCACGAGTTACATCAGAAATATAGGGAAGTGTGTTCACAGAACTTGCAAAGTCTGTATCACTCTTGAATGAGTTTCTCAGACACTGTCTGTGAATCATTTTTATTCTTATTTAATGACATGCTGAGGATTTTATGCACCCCCTCTTCTAGGATAGGCTAGTATTTTTATTAGTTAAGAGGAGTTTATGCTGAATGCAATGACAGAAAATAATATGGGGCTCCTTTCTCCAAAACTAGCATCTCTTTTTGACTTTAGCATTACCCTCTGGCAATTTTTAGCAGATACACAGGGCCCTGCAGATTCGACCCGTGGAAGCTGAATTGGTGGCTTGGAATTTGACTCTCTCCTTATGCTTCCAGTAGGTTCATACATCATGCAGGGCAACTTCTTGTCATTGCAACCAAGCCCAAATGGCCAGGTTTCAGGGAAGGGCTGCCCCTTTCTCCATCAAGAGCAGAGACTATTGAGATGTCAGGTGAGATCCGAAGATGGTAGCATGGGAAAGAGGTCACTTTCCTTCGCATTCAAGTGTGTATAAGCCAACATATGTCCAGCAAGTTTTTCCAAGACCAAGAACACCCTCACACAGCAAGACAATCCAGATGACTGCAGGAGTAGCAGCTGTTGAAGCATGCTGCTCTAGTATGAGCACACTAACTGCAGAGGTTGTGCTTTTTCATCTTAAGTCCTGTGAAGGAGCCCTCCATCTTTGTTCCTCTAGTCCCTATAATTGAGCCAAAGTAACTAATTGTAAATTGTGTGAACACAATTTGTACTGTCTGAAGTCTGGAGAGTTTTATCTTTGTCATACCTGAGCTCCTCTTCAGGAACTTTGTTCATATTTATAGAAACACTAAACAAAACTCCTCAGGGAAAATTGATTGTATCTCAGTCTTAATTCTGTAACTTCTTTAGTTGCAACAGAAGTAGATGAGGTTATCCAACAGGGAAGAAGAAATGGTACCAGGTTTACTGGTCTACAGGCCATTGCTGTTCATAAAACACTAGTTAGTGGTCTGTGAAATAATGACAAAGGAAATCTATATATACATGCTTTATGACTTCAAGCAGACAGGAAAGTGTGAAGGAAATAGGCTCTGCTTTGAATGCCTATAGCCAATTAAAAATAGAAATAAATGAAAGGCATTGTGACAGCACTGAACAATACTATGTGGACTCTTTTCCCCAGTAAGATTACAGGGTCTTTGACTTTTTTAAAAGAGAGAGAGAATTGAGCAGCTCAAATACTGCATGCTGAAAGAAATAACAGTAGGAAATAGCCTAGCTTTATGCTTTCTACTTTGCAATATATTCATGCTTAATTTTTCAGCCATTCCAAAGAGCTGATGTCAGCTCATTTGTGATGAAAAAAGTTGAATATGTTTCACATGTGGGACTTATTGCCATTCTGGACTTTTGTTCTCCTGTCATGCAGTTGAAGCAATATACCTTACCCACAAGAATGAATTTTCTGTCTCAGATAAAGTGCCTTGATAGCCACTGGAGTTACCCTACTTTAAAATACTAATGTAATGAGTAAGTGACCATGCCACATGGGGCATATAAGGGCACCCACGCTGCTCCTGTCACCTGCTTTCCACCTCAGAGCAGAGATTCATGGGAGAGATAAAAAAATCATGTAATTTTTCTTTGATTAAGAAAGGACTTGCGATATCTGGCTTTCTTGCTTATTTGCAGAGTGCCCTGCCATTCTGGAATGCCGTTCCAGGAATGGAGGGTAAGGGCTGCTTCTTGTGCAATCATTGATCTGGTCTTGGCAAGTGCCCGTTTGGCAGCAGAAAGTGCTGAAATGCCCAGCTGCTATCTCTGGGATTGTATTCGTGATAGCACTGGCTAAAGTTAGGCTGACTTCGGCAGGGGGGAGAAGTTACCTTGTGTGATAACAACCACAATGCAAAGCTCCTTGGTGGTACCTGTTACTCCACAGGGTAGCTAAGTCCTCTCTGTGTTACTACTCTAGTAGCACATCAGTTTAAAACACCCACTTAATATGGTTAGAGCCTTCCATTTGTCAACCTGACATATGAGAGAGATGAAGTTATAGTAAATTAACCCCCCCCACAAGTAATGACTGCTCATTGCTATTTCTGCTAAGTTCAGTGTCTATAATGTGACTTGTGTTGGTCTTCTGAATATTATTCCATCTGTAAAAGCAGATGGTAAATGTGTAGAGATTCTTTTCAATGACTGTCAAATGTGTTATTAAAATGTAAGACAACTTTGCTCTTGTGTTTTCTTCCTAGACCATAAATTGCTTTTTATTGTTTGCACCAGAAGTGGAACTGAAAATTCTTTGTTCTTACTTCTGGAATTAACCTTGTTATACATTAGTAAGAATTTTCTGTTGTTATTTTGGGGATAAAAATGTGAAATAGTCTGCTTGTATGGAGGATTTTTTTGTTGTTCTTATTTTGGGAGACTTTTTTCTTTTTTTTTTTTTCTAAGAAAGAAGATAATTTGAATAAATGCTTACCAAGACAGTGGAAGAATGTCTGGGAAAACACTGGCAGCCCTCTTTAACGGTGTGACCCACTGTGGCAATTGCTGACTTGGCTGGCATGTCTGTAAAATGAGAGTGCTTACTGTTTGGTTCTAAAGTACTTTAAGCTCCATAAGGAAGAAAGGTCTAGACATGTTGTTTGGTTGGTAAATGAAGATACTGGTTGAGCTTTTTGCACTTTCCATGTGTGACAGTGACCTAATACATCAGTGGCTGACACAGTAACAGAGGTCTGTTGGGTCTCATACAATAGGCTTAATTTATGTATCATGTCCTCCCCATTCCCCTTAGCTAATGACCTTTGTAGCTCAGTGTTGCAGCCTTTCTGCCTCTTCCTCCTACTGCTCAGTGGTTGCATGTGCCAAACACAGATCATTGGCCAGACTGAAGACCCAAAAGGCAGCTGGAACTTGAGTTATGGGAAAACACATTCTACAGGGGCAATGCAGCCACTTCCTGACTGGGACCAGACCCCCAGGGAGCCTGGAGAGAAGTTATCACAGAATGGCTTAGGTTGGAAGGGACCTTCCAAGATGATCTCATTCACCCTGCCTTGGGCAGGAACATATTTCACTAGATCAGATTGATCAAAGCCCCATCCATCCTGACCTTGAACGCTTACAACAATAGGTTGTCCACAACTTCTCGGGGCAACCCGATCCAGTGTCTCAGCATCCTCATCATAAGGATTTCTTCCTTACATACATTGTAAATCTACCCTCTTTCAGTTTAAAACTGTTTCCTCTTGTCTTGTCATTACAGCCTTGGTAAAAAAGACTTTGTCTTTCTTATAGACCCCCTTTAATTATTGAAAGGCTGTAATAAGGTCTCCCTGGAGACTAGATAATCTCCAGAGCTCCCTTTCAACCCCTACCACTCTATTATTCTCTCCAGGCTGAACAACCCCAACTCTCTTAGGCTTTCCTCGCAGGAGAGGTGCTCCAGCCCTCTGATCATTTTTCATATCCCTCTGGACCTGCTCTAACAGGTTCATGTCTTTCTTGCACTGGGGTCCCCAGAGCTGGATGTTTCCCCTGGGTAAGTTTTGACAGCTGGCTCAGACGTACACCCATCTTGTCAGCCTGTGCAAAAAGACTCGGGCATGAGGGCAGAAGAAATGGGAGAGGGGTGCACATTTAGCCCTGTGCACTGTTTGTTTAATGCACCGGTTGGAAATGGAGGGTAAAATACTAATGGGTGTAAAAGCCACAAGCATGTTGCAAGTGTCAAAAGCAGTGAGGTTACAGCACAGGCCTTTCCGTAGCAACAGTGGGAGCAAAATTCAGTCCAGCTTTAGCTACTGTTAATGTGGAATTTGGTCAACTTATGAAAGGGGCCTCTATGACATGGTTGCCTGCAAAAGTAGGGGACTCAGTGACCTAAGAGCTGCCTTCCATGTCTCTTAGGCTCAGGTCAGACTGACCCTCCATTACCAAATCTCAGCAACAGGTCCAGAGTCCTCCACAGCTTCTTGCCTGTCCCACTGAGCTGGGTGTGCTTGCAAAAGAGCAAATGGGGAAACAAAGCAGGACCTTTGACCCCTTGCTGTTGCTATATTAGCTCTGCATAAACGCCAGTGCCTCAGATGAGCATCTACCTCAGCTTCAGCCTGAGAAAGAGACAAAGCAGGACAGGTAAGAGCTGAACTTTATGTTCTGGGTGGTATGGACTTTGTGACTGTATCCAGGACATAGAGAAGTGAGTGGAGGTGGCCTTCTATTTTCCCCATTTCTTATTGGAAACCAAAGTGTGAGCCCTTCCACCACCAGGAATATGGCTGACAGTGAGGAGGGTAGGAATGCTTGAGGTTTGAAGTGACCCAGATTGGAGCTGAGTGATGGATGCTCCTTAAGACACTCATAGAAGGGTCAGGTCCATGGCAGGGATTGCAGTTTCAGCATTGGAAGATACATAACCTTTTTTCAGCTGTCTTTACCACAGGGAAAACAAACTCATAAGTGGGTAAGATCACATCTCTATGCTCTTGGGAAGCAAATTTATACCTCTTGTCTACAGAGGGAAAAACTCTCTCTAGGATTAAAATGAAGGAACGATGGCAATGGAGCAACTGCTGCTGGTCAGCAGATGTCTAGTGAATGGAGTGGTAGCTTTTGGAGTTAATCTGTGCACTGAAAGAAATAAAAATGTATGAAAAATTCCATACTGTGGGATAAGAAGCAGCACTGACTTGGCAGAGGATTTAGCAAAGCATTCCCATTAACAGTAGCTTTGCAACCTTTTTTGCCATTGCAATTCCAAACACTACCAGTTTTTCTGCACATTGCCCTGGGGGATGCAGCTCTCTAATTCAGGGCATAAATATATTTTAACTTCTAAATACCTTTAAAGTGCAGCATACTTGAAAAGCTTGTTTAGATGTAATGTCTTCTTTTCAATGTACCAAGTACCAAATTTTCAAGATATCCTCCAGTTCTGACTTTTTTTTATAGACAAAATAAAGGAGGTTGGATGAAGCTGAAATTTGCACTTGTTTCCTTTTGAGGGCTTGTTCTGCCTGGGCTACGATCAGTGTGGAGAAGACAAGAGAACCTAGCTGGGTAGTTGGGTCTTTCTTCAACTAGAGCAAAATACTCAGATCATTGAGTCACTAAGATGACCGTTGTATGTGATGCACTCACTAGCACAATGTTCTTTAGAGCAATTTACCAAAAAAAAAGAAAAAAATATATATATAAAAAATTCCCATGTTATGACCTTTTCAGGAGGAATCCTATTCTGACCTCTGCCAGTTTTAGTGGTTCACTCGTGCTGAAACAAGGAATTTTAGCTCTCCTATAAAAGAAGCTGTTTTAACTGACATATATTTCTTGGAGCTCTGAAAGCTGTCATTCATTGTGGATATCTGTCGTTATACAAATAAAACAACATTTCCATTTTTATACTACCTTTTCCTCACATCTTCAGAGGAAATGCACTGTGATCTTTCCTGTTCTCTTCTTCATTTATTAGTTAGGTTTGTTGCAAAAATCTGGTGTTTAAATGACATGTTTTATTTCTCTGAAAACAAGCAAAATACTCTGTGCTGATTCCAGCAGGTCTCTTGTTATAGAGAGCAGAACTGGTACTGCAAACCATGCTGCAATCCAGGGCACTGGTGATAGCTCTCATTCTGGTCCTTGGAACCACTCTCCCTGGTAAGTCTCAAAAGCTTTTCTGTCTGCCTGAGACAAAGCTCTGCTCTACTGGTTCTCACTTGCTTTAGAGAAGTCTAACCCATCCACAAAGCAGGGCTGAAGCTCAGTAACACAGTTCAAGACCATGTGCTTGACAACATGAAACAAGTTGGTAGAGGATCCTGGCATTAAAATTGTCCATACCTGGCGCAAATACTCTGCAATGTAAGGCCTATGACCTAGATGCCCAAAAATGAGCGATGAGTTGCTGCTGGATGGTGCTAGAGTGAATTCTGGGGAGGGTCTGAACCTCAGAATTTCAAGTCTTACCCCACTGTGCCTGGGGGAACATATCAGGGACTAGAGAAGCCTCATGGATTTTTGCCTCCTCTTTCTCAGAAGTGCATTCAAAGTCCATCTTTGAGAGAGACCGTCGTGACTGGTTGGTCATCCCTGATGCAATTGCAGCTTACATTTATGAAATTGTGAACAAGATGTCCCCTAAAGTCGGTCAGTTCTTGGTGGATGCTGCCCAGACTCCAGCAGTTGTCGTGCCCAGGTATGGAAAGATCCTCTGTGCTAACGCTGCAATATCTATGGGTGAAAAGGGAGGAGTAGGAGAGAGAACAGATGAATCGGGTATCTATAGGGGGAGAGCCAATGGGAAATGAATCAGCAACCAAAACCTTTATGTGACTGTGATGGAAGTGGGGTGCTGGAAGGTGAGATGGGATGATATAGTTTCATGTGAAAGTGGAAGCTCTTTACAGGGATGTACATTGAATATGACAATGCTCATAGGGATAGAAGGTACTGCTCTTCATACATATATAGTGAGGAGGGGAACCACTGGCTGATGGTTGATCAGCCCCCCTGTAAGGGTGCTGTGGTGCTGTTTGTTGGGGGCTGAATACTGGAGGTGCTAGGAAAAACTGCTGTCACTTGACACAAACCACAGGATTGTCTCCATCCCTCGAAGAAGGGGACCGAGTTTCCTCTCCAAACGAAAAACATGCCAACCCTAGAGATACAGTTTCATGTTGCTCATGGCAAACACACAACTGCTTATTCCTGTCCACTGAGGGAAGCCCCTCAAGGACTGCTGAGGAGCTTCACACTCTCGGTGCCAGGCAGTGTGATAACTACAGCAGAAGGAAATTACCCTCATGTATTTTTGTCTCTTACCACATACACTGTCATCTCCTGCAGGAACTTCCTCATCAGAGAAACAACTAAACTCAGTATACTGGCTGAACAGCTGATTGAAAAAATAAAGAACCTGTGGTACACAAAAGTCCTAGGCTACTAGCCAGATGAAGACAAGTCAGTGTTTCCTGATGTGAGTTGGTAACAACCTGCAGTGTCCTCATCCCTCCTGCCCCTACTACGGACCACGATCAGTCAATAAGGCAGAATCGATGCTCCTCTTAATGCCACTAGAGGGAACCCAGCTTCAAAGACCAACGGATAGAAGGCATCTGCTGAAGTCTCCCCTGGAAAAAAAAGAAAACAAAACCCCTGCGGCTGGGCATGGGGAAGGCAATGAGATTGTAGAGCTCTTCTGTAGCCAAATCCTGAAAATTAATTCTTCCTGAATGGCTTGGCCATTGCCCCTCTAATAAAAAAAAAAAAGTGTTGGTTGTTACACTTCCTTAAGTTTCCTGTTTGTATTGACTGTTACAAAATCACATCCACCTTGGCACCCCATTCTGCTGAGAATGCAGGAATGATCAACAAGAAGTTGTTGCAGGCAATACTAACCAACCCTGACCATTCAGGCATTTTCACTAAGCTCAGGTTCTTTTTGGGTGGAGGGACACTACCTGAGCATCTTTCAGATTAGCCACAACATGGCAGCTGGAACCACACATCAGGAAGGACCATGAAATTTAAGTCCTACTGATTGCGCTCCTAGGTTAGGTAAGAAGCAAGTAGGTGTACCTTTATCAAGTGTCTGAAGATTTCAGATCATTTGGGAAAACGAGTGCCAGTAAACTGAACAGACCACCAATCTGAGCAAGACTTTGAAAGTATATTTCATCAGCCAACCAGTGCGGCTGCTGAACAGACTTTCCAAAGGAGAAACGAGGGGAAAATGTCTCACTGTCTTCAAGATGGGGGCTGAGTAGTTTAAGAAAGGGGTACCTGCACCTAGGACTGTATGTGAAGACCAGGCAGGTCCTTGCTGCCACTTCTCAAATGCCCACACTGGGTAAAATCCATCTACTTTATCATTAAGCAAGTATAAAAAAAGTGGCAAATTATCCAAAATCACAAAGGGAAACTGAAAACAAACCTGCTAGCCTGAGATCTACAAGTCACATGCACCTGGGCAGCACTACTGCTTAGGAAGTAGAGCATCACTACAACCAGCAAAAGGAGATTTGCCTAATAACTGCAAAGCCATGCTACTTACTGTCTTTTAAAGTGCATCTTCATTTACTTTCCTCTCACTGGGATCTTAAACCTAAAACTTTATTCTGCTTCAACATTACCCTTAACTCTCTGTCAGGGCTTGAAAGCATCAGTAATGGCCCTCACCTGGGAACTTCATCTATGCATCCTGCTTATGGACCAGGAACCACATCTAAGCTCAGGTTCTGAGCAGCCAGACCTGTGGCTGCTCCCTTCTGTCTTGGCTTACTGGTGTTTTTTCTTGCATGAATGCTGGACCTACGTTGTAAGTAGCCTCATTTTATCCTTGGTCATACTTCCTGGACGGACAGTATACCTATGCTGTAGTTTTGCCTCTAGTTCTGTCTCCTACTGTCCCGAGTGGGCTCCCTGGTACAGCTGAAGGACCCTGTCACAGTTGCTACCTCAACCCTGCTTGGGTACAGTGGGACTGTGCCCTGGCTGGGGGTGTCACTACTTCTGCTGTGGTCTCTGCTGGCTCCTGGCTTGTCTTCCCTTTTGGATCATCCCAGCTTTTGCTGCTCCCTGACGCTATTTCTAGATTAGCAGGTATTCAACAGTTGAGTAAGGTAAGCAGGAGAAACTGAGAAGCACAAGGAGGAACTGGGAGACTTCAGTGTTTGGCCCTTCCCATGGACATGTGCAAGAAAGAACAAAGGGAGAAATGCGGAGCGACAGGGAGAAAGGGGAAGCAATAGAGATTGAAGGAAGTAAAAGAATCAGCAGCAGTTGTTCTAAAAGTTCAGTGTATCTCTCCAAGGCTACATCTTTCCCCCCTGGTGGTTTTGACTATGGAAATTAACTCAAATAGATGACAAATGGCTAATTAACAGATGAAGGCGGTATTTCATCCAGTATCTTTGTGCCAGCCTCCACTAGCATTGGTGGAAGAACTGCCCTGACCCCACATACACAATTTTAAGCTGTTCTCTGCATTTTACAACAGTATTTGACCATCTAAGGACAGCAGGCGTTGCCCTTTTTCAGCTTCAAGACTCCTATTGCTCTGTCAGCATTGAGGGTGAGAGAAGAATGCCCTAGGCTAACAGTAAGGCTCCTTCTCCAACGTGAAGTGCTGGGTACTGAAAATATGTGTGTCCACTTTTTTTTTCCTCAATGATCAGAAAGACTTAGTGCCAGCAGCCCTTGAGTCGCCAAAGCTACCTATTGCCCCAGTCTGAGTTTTATCTCCCAAGATCTTTGCTACTGGGAAGAGTTTGCTTCAGGACAAAACTGAACATGTAGTTGTTGTCCTCTTGGGTCAATTTGGTAGTCTATTGATAATACAAGAGAAATGAGTTCCCTGTGTTTAGAGGTTAGTTATTTTGTTGTTTTGGATATGTTTTGTACTTAATCAGTTGGATCACCTCTCAATATAAACTTGTACTTTACCATTTGTCTGGAATAAAGAAATCTTCCTTTCACATTTTCTGTATCTCAGCAGCCACTCGGTACTACATGTGATCAGAATGAAATCAGCATCCCTGTGCAGAGCAGCAAATTACATCTCAAGTTGCCTCACCACTTCTGCAGAGTTCTTTTGCAGGCTTCTCTATTGCTGACTGATTTGCTTAGACTTCCCTGGTCACACATGAATGCACACTTGTATATTATGTAAATGCATCGGTATTTAGAAGGTTTTGAAAAGTGCACTTTGGGCTGATAACAGCATTTACTACATGAAAAAGACAGAAGCTTTGTCTCTTTCTGGTACAGAGATGATTTCCTACCTGCTTGTTTTGCATGTGTCCATCCAGTCTTTCTTTTTTTTCCCAAATATGGTCCTTGTAGGAGAAGCCCTGCAGCTTAAGTCCCCTCTTGCTCCAGGTAAGAATTCAGCATTCCAAGTTTTCCCAAGATAGAGCTTGTTCTTTGGGCACTTCAAAAGTATTTCTTTCTCAAAGAATGAAAGACCTGTGTCATATGAAAGAGTCCAAATGTGCCCTTAAGAATTTTGTGTCCTAGAAATCATTGCTTCAAGCCTTTTCAGTCTATTGTATGCATTGACAAAAAGGGTAGGAAAAAAAGTTTGGGAAGTATATGGGGCTTATGTTGTGTTTCGAGCTTGCTGTGTGACTTCATCCATGCAACCCAGCAGCGTTTCTGTATTGCATCACTGCACAGCTGGAGCAGAGCAGTACCTGAATTCCATGCTAAAACTTACAAAAGATTTGGTATTTTGTTAAATGTATTTAATGACAGCCCTTTTGTTCTTCTACAATGTGACCTCCAGAAAATCCAAGCCAGCCACATGCTGATTAGCTGTTTGATATCTGACTGACTTTTAGTATACAGGCAAAACTGAATCAGACCACAGATCTCTGTATTTGTTTGTACTGAATCTCCTGACCGTGTAGTTATCTATGCATGTTTATGCTTTAAAAGGAGTAAACAGAAAACCTTACAGCTTGTTAATCTGCTGTACAATCTACAATATAGGGTAACCTACAAAAAGCAAAACAGACAACCTTCCACTGCCACTTCTGACCCTTAGGTTACTGACTTCACCCATTGGTGAGTTCCTTAAAGGCAGAAACTAGCAGCTAAGACAGCATTCAGGCTGGGATCTGGTAGAAACAAACAAAAAACAAAACAAAAACACAAAAAAAAACCCCACAAACAAACAAACAAAAAAAACCCCACCCAACCAACCAAAAACCACACACCCACACAACAACAGTCATTGTGTCCCAAAAGGGATCCTGGGACAAACTCATGGGACACGTAACGAGTGGGCTGTATGTTTTACTCTCAGAGTTAAAAATATTTCACGTCTATTCCCACTTTCCAGTAGGAATAAACAGCTTAATCTGTAATTTCTCAGTAAAATAGGGATGGAAATCTGTTCTTAAGTGATACGAAAGTTCATCGAGTGCTTCAAGATTCTTGGAGAGGCTTCGTGAGTGAAGCATTCATTTCAGTGAGATTCATGTCACAGAAACTTTCTTTGTGAGTAATCATCATTCACTTTGCAGCTTTGGGAAAGCTTGTGGTATAACTGGTTCAACTGAGTCCACTGAAATGAAATCACAAGAAAGGTCTCTTTTCTGTTGTTTCAGAGATGGACGAATAACACCTCCCATCTTCCTGATACATCCAAAACTCCTCTTTCTTGAAAAGTACCTATTATGGTGAATATTCACACCATTGTTGATGGCACAGGAGTGTTCAGCTGTTACACTTCCCTAGTTCCCCTCACCTCTTGCTGTAACACTTGGAAGAAACACAATTTAATGCTAGCAAACGAATGCCTCAGGCTCTGCACCCCTGTCCGTGCTGGTGGCTCTCCTTGTCAACAATCAGCCCAAGTCCTTCGGGAGCAGAAGCCTCAACACAAGGTGTTGTACCAAAGACAGATGAGGAGGGCTGGAATAAGCCATGTAAAATACTTGAAATGTATGGCTGGTAGTCAGGCTTGAGTCAGTGCTTCCCCGGGCACACACAGACCACACACACACTTCCATCGAAAGGTATGACATTTGTTTTTTCCCCCTCTGGCGACGGCAGCACACGGCTGCGCGGGCAGGGACAGAGCTGCCGCTGCCGCCGCCATGAGGGAGTGGGCAAAGATGGCGGGCACCTGGCGAGGTGCGGGGCTGACACAGCCTTCTTTCAGATGGCCCTGTGCATTCCACCGGCTTTTGGCCAAAAAAAAAACCAAACCAAACCAAACCAAACAAGCTTTTTCAAAGTTTGAAATTAAACACCGAATCACAAATGGGGCACGTGTATGTGATGCCCAGAGCAAAATCTGGCACACAGAAAAAGCAGGTGGCGCCAAGGTGAGGCCCGGCGGCGGCTGAAGGATGAAGGACGACGACGTGGTCGTCCGTGGCCAGCCCCGCGAGACGCGGCTGCCGCTCTGGAGCGGCTCGGAGGGACGGTGGCTACCGGCCACCGCCCGCTGGGGTGCCTGGAGGCGGCAGCAGACGCGCCTCAAGCTGGGCCGTTGGGAAGCCCCGAAGCGAGGGGACTAAACGGGCCGGCCGGAGGGCAGCGCCGTCCCAGGCGCGGCGCGGGCGGGCGGGCGGGTGAGAGCCTTGCGTGCCTGGCGGGCTGCCGGCGGGCGGCAGAGATCAGTCAGCGACAGTTTCCCTTTCGCTCACAGCCCGCGGCCTCCCGCCACCGCGGTGAGCCCTGACTCAGAGCGCTACCGCCGCCGCCACCCGCTTCGCACGCGATGCCGCCGGGCCCCTGCCCCCTTTCCCCCCTTCCATCTCCCACCTCCCTCCCGGCCCAGCTCCCGGGCGCGCCGCCGCGGCCGCTGCACTCCCGTCCCGCTTGGGGCCAGGGCGGTGGCACGGTGGGGAGCGGCCCGGGCGCGCAGGTAGGCTCGGGCAGCGGGAACCGCCGGGGCGCGGCGAAAGGCGCGTTGTTGGCACGGCGCATCCTGCCCCGCGCTGATACACACGCGTAGTTGCTTAAGTATTTGGGAGAGCTGCGGTACCCCAAGCGCCCCCCGGCAGGCCCGCAGAGGGAAAACTAGGGCAAGCCTGCAGCTGCCTCCAGGAAAGCTGGCCGGGGAGTCTACCGGTAGCCGGGCGCCACAAGCCCTGCCTGGGAAGGCCAAGGGGGTGTTTAGACCCCAGCTGGGGCTGCTCGGAGAGGGGAGAGGCAGGCAGAGGTGCTTGGCGGGAAGAGATGAATGGTATTACAGCAATAAACCCGCTTTTTGGTGCGTCTGGAGACGCACGTGGAGCCCGGCCGTGGAGCCCGTGGAAGCAGAAGGGTGTTTTGGCATGGGCCGAGTTGGGGTTGCGAGGCTGCAGCTGGGACACTGCTGGGTGGGGAGGGTTGTTGTTTCCGTAGAACGCAGAAAGACGGTTTTTCGCATACGCTTGCCCCCTTACCTGCAATGCTTACCAGTGAGGTGGGAGTTCCCTTCACTTGGGTGTATAATGACTACGCTGGGCTTTGCAAACCCTGATTTATTTTTTTTTGAGGGGAGTAAGGTTGTGCCAAACTAAACGATCTGTTACAGAACTCCTCTTTGGACTTAGATTTGGGGGTTGATCCAGGACTAGGTCACTTCTAAAACCAACGCTTTAAGAAAGTATTTCTGGTTTTGCTATTCAGAAACCTAGAAAACTGCAGCACAAGTGCATGCTAACTGTCTTGACAGTAGCTGTGATAGAATTGCTTCATGAAAGTTTCCCGATGCCCTAAACAGGGTGGTGTTCAAATGCGTACCATAACATCAGGTACCGTCCATGTCTCATGGGAGATACGCTAACCTGCTCACCGCCGTGCTAAAAGCATGTCTGGAAATGGTTTCTAAGAGAAGTTGCTATCAACCCCAATTTCCACTGATTTCTGAAGATCTTAAGCAGAATATTTACAAGTACGGCTGTGATATGTTAGCGAAGAGAGCAGATCTTTTATTTTCACAGTTTCCTATCTCCAGGTTTACAGCATTGTCCTTGATAAATTATTTCAGATATTAGGGTTGAGGCTGTGGTATTCAGAGTCCAATTAAGAGGCAAAATCTCCAGGTGCAAGAGAAAATGTGTAACTCCGTGTTTGAAAACAGGTGGATTAAGTTGACTCCTTAGAACAACCACTTCAAGGTGATTACTTTTTTCATAATTGTAGCATTTTCCCTTCTCTCCAAGGGCTCCTTTGTCACTTGGCCTTTCTCTGGGGTGATGATGTTAAAAGTCTTGCCAGTGGAGGATCATTCCCTTTGGAGTGGAGTATGGACCCTGTCAGGTAACCTTCCCCATAAAGATGTCTTCAAAATGTCATGCTCAGGTTGGCTTTGCTGCTTGGAGAGCACAGAACTGTAAAACAGCCAGTGCAGCTGCGTGATCTGCAGGACTAATCTGTTTTCATTTGCAGTCAGGAAAATGCAAAGTTCTTTAAAAAAAAAAAAAAAGAAAAAAGAAGAAAAAAACCCCACAGCAATCAAACCTTTTTGATAATTACAGGCTGATGTATCCTTAGTTTAATGCTGTCTTTTGTCAGTTAAATTGCCACTGTAGCTGTCAGCTAATGCAGCATTTTAGGTTTCCCATGCTTCTGAGCTGCTTTACTTGGCATGAAAGTGGGAAATCTCCTATTTCTCCTTTTTGAGTGTCAAAAATTGTTGGGAGTTACATACCTATACGGTTATTTTAGCAGTTTAAGTGACTCGTTAAGTCTTTTTTGGCAGGTAAAAGCTCACAATGATTTTTAGATTTAAAAGGAGCTCAATAATTGGGTTGACTCGATGGAAGTCATATTTTTGTAAAAATAACACTGGTAGATATTGCTGGAGGGAGAGAACGCTAATTTTCTTTGGAGTTACCCATTTTCCCAAATATTACTTGGGTACCTCAGAAAAATGAAGATCTGCTATATAAAATCAATATACACAGATGTGGCATGTAATACTTTAATACTTATAGAAAAACAGTGCTTCATCCCAAATAGTCATTAATCTGATAACTTCTGTATTTGTAAAAAGCATCCTTTGACCGTTTAAATGCTGTCCTTCTTCTGGGGATGACTTCTTAGTGGTTAGATTAAAAAATTTTCCATTTCAATTCTAAGAAGCTTTTGCTCCATCATATGTTATTGTGGAGAGTGTACTGGGTACCTAGATGAGAAAGGAAAAGAAATATTTCTGTATGAAATTGACTCAGTGTAGATCAGTAATTTTTGCCAGCTCGCGTGCAGTGTTAGAAATATGCCACAGGCAATTGTCATCTGTCAACCTGGAGAAAAATGCTTGTGGCAAAAGACAAAAGACGAGATTACCAGGCACTGTTACAAGTCTTTTGGGCTACTCATTGGCAGCTAGCCACTGCAGAAGGCTGGCAGGTAATGAAAACATTGCAAACTCGTGTTATGCCATCACACATCAAATCAAAATACAGAGTATGAATGCAGAAAGTTCTTCAGTACTCCACAAGCACTTGCTCCCACAGGGTACCAGAGTTTATGATTGCGTTCCTTGGCTGAGTAAATCACACACCTGACTTAAATAACTGAGTAAATTGAAAACCTGGTTTTGAAGCATCTAAACTGGTACGTGGGAGTTTGTCTGTTCCCCAAGTGAACTGTCAGTTTGGTGATGTTGATTGGTTAGATGCTCAAAAGCCCATCAGCTTTCTTTTTAAATGAAGGTATGTTTACCCTCCTGTTAGCAAAGATAGCATGTGGATAAAGGATAAAACTAGGAGTTCAAAAGCAATTAAAAAGATCCTCTGAATGTATTTGTGTGGTATCTCATGATTTTCAGTGAATTTCGTGAATTCTGAGGATAAATGATGGCCTACTGGTATGTTTTTTGACAGATAGTTGTCAAGGATAATCTGTGTGTTCTTAATGAACTCAGTGATAGTCTGAGGTCTCCTCCAGTAGTGCTGCACTGGTAATGCCACTTGTGTTAAGGCATGAGTCAGAATACAAGTTTGCTTTCTTAAAATAAAAAGGAAGAAGGTTGCATGTCACTATTAGTCCTTTCTGTGAGCATGAAACACTCGTACCCTACAGCTGTTGTCAGACACCTCAGCCTTTGTGTTTTTACATTGCAGTTTATCACCTTCGCTCTATTTCACACACTAATTGAGTCATGCCCATTGTATGGCAGGAGCCCTTGGGGGTTTTTTCTGTCTAATAAAAATGGGGATACTTCCATGCAAAGGCTGAATTTAGCATAAGATGAACTGAAAAATTTTTTTGTTGCTGTTTTAGTTTAAGACTGAAAAGGTATACTTTGGTCCTCGTTCACTATGTGCAGTGTTTTGGAAATCCTGTTTTTAGTGTAATCTTCCTTTTTCACTTCCTCTGCACCTTTTCACAAGACTTGATTTAGGGCACACACTTCCCTATCTGGTCTTAAGGCAAATACAGAATTACTAATTTTTTTTGAGCCACTTAGCCTCTCTCTCCACCTCTGACTTTCAGGGATAGGTGAAGTGGGCATTGCCTAGGTACGTGGGTTAAAGAGGTAGAGCAGCACAATTAGCTGTAGCCCTGCTGGCTATTTTGCCTGTGTTAGAGGTCTGGAGAGCCAGGCTGGTGGCTGCAGGCTGTGGAAGGGCTGGGTGTGCAGAGATGGAGATGCTGCCAGAGAAGGATGGCCCAAGTGGAGTGGGAAGCTCGCCTTCCTGAGACTCCCTCCCTCCAGCACCCTTCCAGCTGAGTCCCTTTTCGTGGCAGAAACCTTGCTTCATCCTGAAGCCCATGCTTGAGATTAGCAGGTTTGTTTTTACCTGATCTTTAGGGGACATTCCCCAGTGATGCTTTGTGTCCAGCTGCTGCGTGCTGGAGGAAGGTGCTAGCTTGTGGCAGAATGGAGAGGGGCCTCAGCCTTCAAACCCACAAACCGCTCATCTTTTACTGTGTAATGCAGTGGCCTGCATTGCAGCCAGAGCTATGGTAGCCACATGGGTTAGGATACCTGAGCAACTCTTGTCTGACTAGTTCACAAGTCTGGTATAGATGAAGAAATGCCAGCAAGCATTTCAGTGTCAGCTTGCAACCCAAACATACCAGACCCAATCCCCTGAGGCTCTGTTGATACTCTCATCACTGCATCTTAGCTGCCCTTGCCTGTGATCCCTACGTTTGGGTGAGCAGGTTCACAGCTTCCAGTGTTGGCAGTTGGCAGTTCAAGCTGTGGTGCAAATGAAGGCTAAGCCAGGCACAAGCTGCAGAAGGACTTACAGTGCTTGCCTGTGAGAGGTCCCTGTGGCTGGCATTGCTCCCTGACAGTGCTGGCTCACCTTCTTAAAACCACACGAGAAGAGCACGAGTGCCTTAGGAGAGAGCACGGGTGCCTAAATTGGCACGATCTGGCCCTACACTACATCCAGGTTGCTTAAAGGTAATTTAAGGAAGGTAATTTAAGGAAGGTGCAGCTAAGAGTATTGAGAAAACTAGTCCAGCAGCACAACTGGGAGCTATATTCAGATGTCTCCTCTCAATATGGATAAGTGAGGCCATATAATTATAGGAGATTCATTTATAGTTTCAATTATAGGAGTTTTCTTCAGATCTTTTGGAGATGAATCATAACTATGAACGCTGAAAGTGGGCATATCTTCCAGCTGGGTTCACTACTGGGTAGGTAGTCTGTGGGTTCAGCTTTCGGTCTTCTCCTTCAGCCAAACCTCAACTCTTGAAGTTAATTGTATAAAACTCCAGTTGATTTCAACGAAAACAGCAGCTTCCCCACTGACTTTAATTGCTGTTTATTTGGCTGACAGTGGAGGTAAGGACCTATAAGCATCCTTAGTCTAGTTGCACAAGTTCTTACAAATTAGAATAGTAGGAGGGTTGCATCTCCTTTCATGAATCAGCAGGGATTTCTGACATTTTTAATAGCCTCAGGGTGGTAGCAGCCTCTCAAGTGGCTATGCAAATGTGAGTGTGCCACAGCACCAGCAATTCACGCTGCCAAAACGTTAACCCTAGAAGCTATTGGATTATAAGAGTTGTTCAAGGTTTATTCTTTCCCTTTCTGTAGCTAGATCTAGCCCTTTTTCAGTACAGCAGCTCTGCTCTGAAATGTTCTCTCTTCTTAAGTGCTAGCTTATTTGTTTCTTATTTTAGCACATTTCATCTCTGCCATATACTCTCTGTTTTTTTGTTCTAGTCGTGCCAAAAAATAACTACAAACAACAACAAAACCAAAACCAACAGGTGCTCTCCAGCTCTCTCCTTGCCTTTGTCTCATTTTTTCCCTGAGTCTTTTTCTCTCTCCTGGTGATATACTTTTAACAAGGGTTTTTCAGCTACTTGAGCATTCCTAAGTGGTCTGAAATACCCTGTTCTTTAACTAGAAATCAGAATATCTGGCATCGTATCTACAGCTGAGCTGCTGTGAGATCGTGGGAATGTCTTTGCCCTTTCCAGTGCATTTGTCTGCCCTCTTTTTGCTTCTTAGCACCCATCCATTCATAAAGTTTTGGTTAGTTATGAGGAGAGCAGAAGTTTATATAAATTTTTGTGTTTCTTGAAAGCCATAAAGCTTCTGCTCTTACCTTCAACAGTTCCTTAGGTGGTGTGGTTTTACCCATGGTAGGTAACTCCCACAGCTTCAAAGCTATAGAAAACCCAATATGCACACACACCACACCACCCCCCCTCCCTTTTTCTTAAAATGTTTTTTTTGTAATGGTTTGAATGATTTGCTGTGAGGTGTGGGTAGATGTTTCTGTGGTTCCCAGAGGAGGGAGGGTAAGGAGTGGACAACAGGGGAAACGAGTGGTGTGGTTATGCAGGTGTTGAGACAGTGCATAGAGGGAAGTCAAGTGAGCAGTCAAGTCAGGTGCATGGTACTATATCAGGCTAATATTTGCTGTGTATTTATTTATACACGGTATTCCTGTAGTGTCTGGTTTTCTTTGCCTCAAATTGAAGGTTAAAAAAAAAGGGGCATCCTTTGGGCAGCAGCTGTTCTTTTATATTCATATTAATTAGTTTTATCAGTTTAGAAAGAAAAGGGGCATGAAATTCTGGTATCTCCATTGCACAGTAAGAGAGAGCTGGGTTTTTTTTTTTTTCCAGAATTGACTAGTGACTTCTGGATGCATGATAGTATTTCCTGATAGTATCTTAATTATTTTATTTTTGAAGGATGTGCTGTTTAGAAAGTGGGTACTCAGCTCTTTCTGGAAATCAGTAATTAAAGGATCTGAAGCTAGGCATTTACAAATGAAAGCCTCTGAATTTAGTAATCCCTTTGTAGGAAGCATTTTTTTTGAACACAGATTCTTACCTTACCTCCTCTGTGCCTTGCTCTAGTGCCCAAAACAGCACCATGTAGTCCACATTTCAAGAAAAATATTGGTCTCTTCTTGTTGAGATGCCTTTTGTAAAATCCCATGTGCTCTAGAAAATCTGAAAAGTAAACAGTAGAGGAAGTATGTTCGCTAGCTAGATTTAGTGGGAGCTTCTGAGTAAGATTTTGCTCTCTTACTAATAAGAAAACTGTTTTGAAGTTTGAAAATACGTCTTTTGGTCACAGGGCATCATTTAGAAGATTGATGCCAATAGTGTTGCGTGCTCTCAAACCATAACATGTGGCCTCTATTTCCAAAGCTGCCATAATCTGTTACAAAAATACAGGAGAAGTGAATTGAGAAAATAAAACCTACAATTCAGTTCGTATTTTAAAATGTGTATCAGCCCAAGCAGCCTGGCCTTTTGGCAGGGCTTTTTTACCAAGTCACCTGTGGAAGGCTGCCTGTTTTCTTGAGAAAGCAAGTGGATTGGAAACAACTTCTTCTCTCATGTTTTCCATTCTTTTAATTTATTGTGAACTTTGATCTTAGCTGCCTAAGTGTCTGAGGCCAAACTCCCTCTGGCTTTTTCTGACAGCAGAGTACTCCAGAAGCTCCTGTCACTTCCAGCAAGACTCCAGCAGTATACTGAACACCTGCACCTACAAACTGAGCAGGTGCTTGGGTTGTTGCTGAAACACAGAGTGCACTAATTGCAGGGTTTGTGATACGATGTTGAAATGTTATATGAGATAATACAGGCTTTTTCTGGTTTTCTAGGGCTACCCCATCATCTCTGTGTGTGACATTCAGTAGCATTGTAATTACTTCTGAGTCCATTCAAATGTGTTGCCAGTGCACGTTTCCATTGACTCTTTCTTTGTTCTTGTTAGGAACTGATTCCCCCTTTCTCTGATGATATGCAGAATGCTAACACATTTGGTAAATAGCCTGGGTGGATTAATTGCCTGTTGCAGGATTGTCTTTAGGCTGTTTGTGGTCACTGCTTCCTGGTCTTTGTTTCCTGTAAAATATGCTCCTTAACAGGGTGAGGCCTTTGAAACAAGAAAAGAACCAGAACTGTTTTTCAGTGAGAAATTTGGGATATGTCATGATTTGTGCTCACAGCTTGCACATCTCTTGCAGGGACTCCACAAATCCCTGTTGACCTCGTGAGTGTAAGTGGCAGTATAGTGATAACAAACTAGTATTCCAGCAGTGTGTAACTGCTAAAAGTGCACGTAAGTGTCCCCACCCATGAGCTGACATCTCTTTGTACTGTATGCCTTACAAACACCTGAAAAAAACCTTTCATCAACAGCCTTACTGTTGCTATGCAGCAGTCAACAAGTGCATTGTTGCAAAATCTTTGCAAAGTCAGGAAATGTTCTTACTGTAGTTCAGCCTATTTGAAACCTGAAGCTCAGACGTGCTCTGAGGCACTTTTCATCCCACCAGCCTGACAGACCCCGGACAAGAAGCTGCAGATGATACTTTTATGCAGCTTACACAGTGGAAGTTTTCCTCTTAGCTTCCAAGAGCCAGCGTTCATTGTAGTGCTCATGGAGGGTCAGTGCAGTGACCTGCACTGTCTTACACCACCTGTCTTACTTGTTTGAGAGCAGTAAGTTGGGTCCTGCTCATTTGGGATCTGAAGCTGTTTGCTGTGTGACTTTTTCCTCAGTCCTCTGCAACTCAAAGACCACTTAACAGCAGTGCAGTTGTCACTGTTAGCCAGTCTGGCGCTGAAATGAATCTTGCACAACTTCTTTGCCCACTTAGGTAAGCATCAGGTCTGGGTGTAATTTTTCTTTGTGTTCCTGAATCCAGTACCAGAATCTATCTCCTCAGCACAGCTTCCATCTGCCGCTGAGCCCCGTCTGGGACTTCCCCTGTGCCTGCTCCACAGCATCAGTGGTGGCATGGATGTTAAACCCACCAGGAAGGGTTGGGTTCAGTATGGGTTTTGGATATACTTGTATATATTCCATTTTTATTATTACTATTTTAATTAAATCTGTTCTAGTTTCCTTTTCTAATCACTAAGTCTCTCTCCCTTATTCCCTTTCTCTTCCTCTTTGGGGAAGGAGGGGGGTTAACAGAGAGCATCTGTTACAGGTCTAGTGGGCTGCCCTGACCCTAAACGATGACAGTATTGAAATTAAATACTTTATTTCTAACAAAAAATGCTGATTCATGGAAACCAAGAGATGCATCTAACCAGGTCCTGATTTATATCAAGAACTAGAGGCACTTTGACTTAGATTGTGCACATCTCAGGGAAGTGCACCAGCCTCTAGATTGTCAGTGATGGTGCTGTTCCTGTAGTTGTTTTCATGAAAAACCTCCAAAAGTCTTGATTTTGTTCCAAGGCAGTAAGTACCAAAGCATCTCTGAAATCATGAAAAAGTTTGTGGGATGGGCAGATGAATGTTTCCATCCAGATGTGCTAACATTTTCTTGTAATGCTTTGCTACCTTTTCATGACAATGAAAGGAGAAGCTAGATTACAAAAGAAAGGAAAAAAAAAAAAAAGCCCATATTTCGTAGTTGAAATCAGACAAGATTTGTTTTAAAATAATAAAACTAGGGGGGGAAAAAACTAAATCCAAATTGCTTACTATGATCTTTTGTCAGGTACTATAACAGAATTGTGCCATTTCACACAGGAAACCACTTTACAGTCATTAAATTCTTTTAACACAGATAAAATAGACATCTTGTTACATTCCTCAAGATTACCAGATTAAATACAATAATTGTGGTATCGTCTTAGGATGTATTAGTGCTAGCAAACAAATAATGAATATTAATATGGAACACTCGTGGATTTTCTTGGTCATTGTTCCAATTTGATACGGTATTTTGAAGTATTAACAAAAAAAAAGTGTTTAAAATCTTGATTGATTATATTCTAAAAATACTGCTCTTCTTTAGGTGGGGATTGAAGAAGTAACAAATGAGTCTGACTTACTAAGGAAACATTATTTAAAAGAAGATGTGGGGACTTTTTTGTAATAAAACTCATCGGTTAGATGAAATGCATGTCTCAGGCTTCTGTTTGTAATTGAAAAATAAGTTTCTTGTTATGTACTAGTAAAGGAGGATAAGAGATTGAGAAGGGACTACTGAGATAGTAGCTTTTGAGGGTTACTGCAAGTAAGATTAAAATTTGAACTGCTGACTTTCAAACACTGGAAGGTTTGAAAATGCAGTTGATGCTCTTCATGCATTTTTAAGCCTGAAAGAGAGTTTGGCCGTTAGGTGTGGGGAAGAACGTCTGTCACGTGGAGGAAGAAAACCAAAAGCTTTCTAGAAGAGGTCGTGGGGAAGAAAAAAATGCATGCAGTGGAGGGGAGAGCAAAAAGCTAGTGTGTGTCTCTGTGCTGCACCCCTCACCCATGTGGCCCAGGCACGTATCCAACTGTCTTGCTGCGTGCCGGGGAGCACAGTGTCACCAGCAATTGCTGAAAGACACTTTTGCCTCCACTGACCCTGTAGTACCAGCTCCCCACTTGCTCCAAGGAGGCCTTGCTCTGTGGGCACAGTAGGGAACCAGCTGGGGAATTAGGCAAGATGTCCATCCTTGGTTTATAAGTTTCCGCTGCCCTTGGGTGGGGTGTGTTTTTGTTTCTCTGCCTACGTTAAACAGCTCAACCGCAAGGCTCAATCAAAAATGCAAATACCAGGATTTATTTGTAACACCCAGAACAGTCAGCCCCATTTACAGATATTTAGAAAACAGAGGTGTGAAAGAAGAAGCTATAGTGAATGTATTTGCGCTGTACTACATCAGAGCGAGACCTCTCTGTCATTCAGTTTACCAATTTTCTTTCCCCTGCTGTACAGACAGTAGTCAGGTCTTCAGGTTTTGCCCATTTCTCTCTGTTTCTTGTGAATTATGTTAGCTGGTGTAACTGTCTTCCATTTGAAGCCTTTTAGCACGTCTGCACGGGTATAACCATTCACCCAAAACTCACTGTGTACCCTTCTTAACCAGGAAGACAGGTGCTCTTCTTAGCTAGACCTCTCCCTAATTAGAATAAAAGTAATTTTCCAATAGATTTGTAAAATGCCTCATTGTTATTCCAGGAGTAATCTCCTGCATCTGATTGCCTGGAAAACAATTCTTAGCTTCAATGAAATGTGAAAACCTCTCTCTTCTCTGGTGATCAAAGTGATCCAGGGACAACTTCTGCAGACCTTTTTGTTTATGAGAGACTTATCTCTTGGGACAGTCACTGTGGTCAATTACAGTACGGATTTTTGTGCCAGCTTATTCCTTCCCTGATAAAGCTGGGAGAAGGGAACACAGAACAAAACTCTTAAAACTTAACTTGAATCTGCTGCCCAGTAGAATCATATGAGGTTTGCTGTATAGCAAATTGCATGCAAGTTGTTACCAGCATATTTTACTTCTTAAAAAGTAGACCCAAGGATATATATTTGCTGACTCTTTTGTTGTCAGAGTTGAATTTGCTTTATCTTACAGGGCTCTAAGTACCATGAAAAATCTTTTACTTACTGCAGTTCAAGATTTATTTCCATGTATTTTGTTTTATCACTTAGTGATAACTTCTGCCTCTAGTCAACACCTTTGGGGTTTCATGAAAACTAGTTCAAAAGCTTCAAAGGCTAAGTACAAAAGAGAAAGATAAAAATCTTTAAAAAATAAGGAAATACAAAATGAAAGTTTCTAACAGTCTTTTGACTTAGTTACATTATACATCCTCGATGCTTTATGATACTGATTTATTGTATTTATGACAAGCAGTATTATATTAAGCTAAACATTTAACAAGAGAGCAGAATATGAGATACTGCAACACAGCCAAGGTATCCTAGTGCTGTTGGAAGTTGAATTCTTAACTATGCACCTCAAAATGTTGTACCTTTGTTTTAAGCAAACGTCTCTATCAGTCATTGGCATTTAGAAGGATATGAAAGATTTAATAAAATAGATGTAGTCGGCTTTATTAAAGTCCAGTGCCAGTTTTCTGATAAGCTGCTTAACTCCTTGCTCCACATTTGTTCACCTTGTAAATCTAGGAGGTACTACAGCTGTTAAAAATATGCAGCTTTTTCTGTTTCCCCATGCCATTTGCTGTCAGACTTCACATCAGTTGGGCAAGTGGTATCTTCCCCACAGCACGATAAATGCAAGACCTCTGCATTTCCCAAAGATTGCTGGATAGGAATGAGCCAACTTGATAGAGCTGGTTTATTTACAGTGTTGAACTCTGTAAATGAACTAAACCATTGGTCCTTGTGAATTCCTTTTCTGTGAGCATCCCTGCACACAAGGTTTCTCAGAAGCAGCAGCATGGAGACTCACTCAAATGTTTGTGAAAATCTGGCTAATTTTGCTTTTTGGGCACATCTGCATTTGGCTGTGACTACAGTGGAAGAAAATAGCCCCACTGCACATGTATTCACATAAACCAGTTGCAGCTAAACAAAGCAGACCTGGACTTTGAATGGCACACAATGTCGTACATTATACAACAACTGAAGCAGTCAGAAATTGTCTCAGATCCCTCCAAAAGTCTTTAAAAGCATGAGTGGATTTTGTGGGTGGTTTTTTTCTCCTTTAGGAAAAAGGTTAAATGCAGGATTTCTTTTGTCTTCGGGTTTCTCTGCCTTCAGGTTATCTTCTGAAAACACAAGGGCTAGAAACTTACTTTAATTATCGGTTATAATTAAGATTTAATGCCATAATCAAGAAGCTAAGACTTCATAAAAAATGCACAAGACTCAGGTTACAAGAACTGATAACACAAAAATCAATTAAAGCATGATTGGTCAGGTTGGTTTCAGGACATTGTGACAGACACATGGGCAAGCTAGGAACCAAAGAACAGAAATGCTTTGGTTGTGATGTTCTTCTTGCTCTGTGCAGAATAAAAACCTATATACATATAAGTTGGAAGCTTGCCTTGCAGCAGCTTTGACTGCATCTCATGATTTTTTTCTATAGTTTGTAGCACTTGTACTGAGGTTCCAATGCAAGTGTTTGTGGATATTTCTCTGTATGACGGTTTCATATTTATACCATGAGGTAACACAGCCATCGTTTGTGAACTGTAATTCTGTGGTTAAGGATTCCTATTGCATTTATCTGCATTTAAAAGGAAGCAGCTTTCCTCACCCCTGAAATGCTGGCTGCATTACGCTGTAACCTCTGCCTCTCTCGCTCGCTTCTTTTTTTCAGTTTCTCTCACTTTATCCTTTTTCTGTCATCTTTGGAGAGAGAAGTTCCTTCCCCCGTAGTCACAGCTCCCAGTCAGAGGGACACCGAGCGCTTCCTCTTCCTAGCGGCGTACTCCCCCGCAACAAAATTGGATAAGGAGTGGCTCAGGCGAGTGTCCAGAGTATCAGAGTTGTTGCTGCTGCTACTGGTTTTCACCCACGGGCACAGGCACTGGAGCATGGCTCTGCGGATGTGGTTGTCAAAGCAATAGTAAATGAATGGGTTGGCACAGCTATTGGCAAAAGCAAAAGGGCCGCTCACCTTCATACCCAGCTGGGCAACCATGTCAGGAAAACAGTCAGGCTGCTTCAGGAGTCCCAAAAGGATAGCCATAAGCTTGAAAAGATTGAAGGGAACCCAGGAGATCACAAAAGCTGCCACTACAATGAAGACGATCTTAATGGATTTTCTCAGTTTCTTGTCATGTTTCCCAGCTTTCTGATAATGCACACAGAGTCTCCTGGTGATGGAGCAGTAAAAGGTTAAGATACTCAACAGTGGGAAGAAGAAGGCAAGGATTAAAAGCATCAGGGATGCAATCTGTTTGGCTTCCGTCACCGCTCTGTCTGCGCAGTATGTCTTTCCATTTTGCTTCATCAGTTCTCTGGACAAAAGGGTTGGCATCCCTAAGCAGCAGGATAATAACCAGACACAGATGCAGAGTCCACTGGAATAGGATCTTGTTCTGACCTGTCTAGCAATAGAGGGGTGCATGATAGCAAGGTACCGGTCAGCACTCATACAAGTGAGGAGAAGGATGCTGCAGTACATGTTGACTGAGATGACATAGGAACTAGACTTACAGAGGAAAGATCCTACCCTCCAGCTCCCGTCCGCCACCTCCTTGTCCACCCAGAATGGCAGCGTGATGAGGAAGATGAAGTCAGATGCAGCAAGGTTGATGATAAAGATGTCGATCAGCCTCCGGACCCGCCGTTTGAAGACCAAGGCTACTATCAGGATGGAGTTGCCCACAATGCCCACCAGGAATACAGCAGCATACAGGATAGGGAGGAAAGTAGACGTATGTTGCAGATGCTGGTACTGACAGTTGTCATCATAGTAGTAGTCATAGTTGGAAGTGGTTGTAGTCATGGGTGAAAGCTGGGTGAGTTCCATTTCTGGCTGAGCTGTCCTCATCCCCCCCCTGAGGAAGGCTGTGAACTCCCCTTACCCTTCCCCTCAAGGTCTTCTTTAAAAACATGTTAGCGAGTGAGGGGGGAGGAACGGGGAGAAGGAGGAGGAGAAAAGTGGTTTTGAGCGGGGGTAAGCTCTATGCTTTTAGCCAATTGAATGGGCAATGGACAGTGATGAGAGCCTTTGATTAGTCAAAACACTGTCTTCAGAATAACATGCTCTTTTTTTTAAAATCAGGTTTAGTTTTACTGATTTTTATCTTTTGCATTTGCCTGTATAAGCAAACCACGATTGGCTTTTGCTTTTATTCTGGGGGGAGGGAAACAGTGTTTAAGATTCTGAACCTTTTTAGGACAGGATATTGCTAGTTCACAGAAGTTTGAGGCTGTACCGGCTCAGAAGTCAGAGAACAGTGAATTTAGGTGTCATGTTCCTTTTCTTTGCTCAAAACATTTTGTATAAATTGCTTTTCAAGGCAAGTTCAACTTTTATGAGTCTTAGAGCTTTTTACTTTTTTTTTTGTCCCTTTGATTGTTGTTTTCTATTGAGAGTAATTCTCTCATACAAAAATATTCAGGTGAAAACTTTTAAAACTACCATGTCCTTTCTGCCCTGTAGTTAGTTGTTCTACATCAGTCCCAGGCTCTCCACTGCTGTGCCAGTGCCCCCCTCCTGCCCTGCAGCCCCTCCAGTTCCCCTAGCTCTGGGCTCCCCACACCCAGCTTTATGAATGTATTAGAAACTTAAGAGGACAGTTTTCCAGTGTGTCACATATTCTTCTGCAATTTGAAGTTTCACTTGATGTTCCCATCCTCACACAGTCTTCTTTATCGGCCACAGTCCTGGTGTCCCGAGCAGTGGTTTGTTCCTTCTCCTTCTGACTGCGCAGCCTGCGTGGATTTTGAGGCACTGTTATATGAGAGGACTTAAAGGGCTCTCATTTCCTTCATCTTTCATTCAAGGTATCAATATCACTCCAGCTGTGACTTGCCTTACAGACAGCCCTTTCAGCGTTTCATAAATCAAATGAAAATTCTCAGGTTTTAAACTACTGAATTCATTACAGCTTTGTCAGTGCATACTAATATGAAACTTCTACTACTGGTCTTCATCATCCTTCCTCTCTTCTGCAGAGAAATTAATTTTCTCCTTCCCCTCCCTCCCACCTGCATCTGCACAGACCAGGCTCATCTTCAGGATTGTTTGAGCAAATTGCTTACCGGAGCATGTTTGAGGCCTGGGATGACAGATCCATCTATCTATGACTCCACAGGCAAAGAGCAACTCCAGATTGCATGGACAGTAAAGAAGTCCCTCCAGTGGACTCTGGATGCACTCAGATTTGCTCTGCCAGTGCTCAGGTTATGTGCTCCTGTGTGGCAGGTACCTGGTAGACTTCCAGGCACCTGAAAAAGCAGCCAGTTGCTATTAAACAACTGGCTGCTGGGTCAAGGGATATTTAGGTGGGCACTCTCTCTTGTATAGATAAGCTGATGTCTAATAAGGAGCCTGTTATATACAACTGCAGTCCTATTAGTAGGGCACTAGTGGACTCTGGCTGATTATATTTCATGCAATATGTAAGGATTTAATTATTTCAGTGAGCATAATTGATCCATCACAAACTCTGAAAAAAAGATCAAGGTGTATAGAAAAACCCTGGCTTATATTTTACTGATGTGTATGCCACAGATGTGTGAACCTATAAGGAAACGCAGGCTAAAAATCTTCTTGCAAGCTGAAGAATTACAAAATACATGTCGTCTTTTTGGCTAAAATTTGCATAAAAATGCCCAAGTATCTTACAGTTTGCAGAAATTATTTTTTATTAATTCAGTGTAGAGGTGTGTTTTTTGTCATCTTTGCTTATTTCTGCTTCAAGGAATGTGTTTTAAGTTGGGGTTTTTTTTTTCCTTCCAAGAAGCACTGGGAAATAGAGGCATTCTCTTTCCATCAGAACTGGAGTCGAACATCAGCTGAACTCTCCAGTCTGCGGTATAATAGTTCTGCCTCTTGCAAAGATGAACCTACATGTTATTTTACTCTGCACTTAGATCCTAACAACCTACACCCAGTTGCAAGCTTTAGAAATCGGGCACAAACTCCTCTCCCTCCATCTCACGCTATTGCAGACTCTTTCTTGAAATTCACTCCCTCCCTCTCCCCATCCCAGAGCAGGCAAAAAAAAGTGAATAACTTTTTATTAAGCTCAATGGAACCGTAAAGAAAAATGTCAGAAGTTCATGTATGCTTGTGTTTGTGGCTTCTCACTTTGTTGTTTCCCTACAGGTTAGCCACATTTACCAAGATACAAAAATTATCTAGTAAACCTTATCCAACAGTGATCAGTTCTGTTCTCCTGAATTTGCTCCGTATTTCTTGAACACTCTAAATAGACCTGTGGGTGTTGCTGTGCACTGCAGTATTACAGATGTGGATCTTCCTTATATGGACAGAAGATTTGCAAAGATAATATGAAGCACTGTCACGAATAATGAAGCGATCTGTAATTATCCAAGTGAGGCAGCAGCAGGAGTAGTCAGTAAGCCTTGTGGGGTTTTTATATGGTATTGATTCACTTAGGGTGTAAGGTAGGGTCTTAACTCTTCCTGGAGCTCATTTCTCTGAGGTAGATCAAAGCTCACAAAAATACTCAGCACACAGAAATTCCCCTCAGAACACTTCTGCGCATATACTCCAGAAAGCTCAGCATGTGATGGGCCAAGATCCAAGAGAGGTGGTGAGATGTTTTGTCACCAGGAGGAAAGCCTCTACCCTCTCCTCACACCTTCCCTAGATTTCTGCAGCACTTCCTCCTCCCAGCCCTCTCCAGACATGTGTAAACCCTTTTCCTGAACAAAACTTTCTGCTGAAGCAGCAGCTACTGGATGTATATTCATCCGTGTGGGACACCCATCTTGTGCAGCCCTTGATGCGGCTCTGAAAAAAATGCCACTGCTGGGTACAGAGTAGTTTTGAACTTGGGAATGAACCTAAAGCTTTTGTAACTGCACTCTCACTGTAATCATGGCCACGTGTTCGGCCAGTTCTGCTTCAGAGTGTCCGTTTCTCTGATGGCCCTGCCTTTCTCAAATGCACTTGCGAAGTTTGTTGTGTCAATGTTGCACCATTCCTTAAATCTTCCTCAGAGGAAATACTGAGGTATTTCCGACAGTAGCAAGGGAGAAGATATCATGTCTTTGGTCACAGTTCTGTAATGCTCATGATACCTGTGTTATTGTAGCCTTCTAATTTTGTGGCAAAATCAGTAAAAGAGATGCACAGCAGAACTATCTGCACAGGAAGCGTACAGGGTTATTGATTTAGTTTGTTATACACCCCACCCCCCCCCCCAAAAAATTTCTGCATTTGAAGCATTTCTGGCAGCAAGGTTTGGGGTTTTTTCAAATTTTTTTAAAGTTATTTTATGGATCATTTAAATGTGGTTTTATTCCAACTGGTACGTGTGCTTTTACAGAAGCACAGGCATCTGGATAAAGCTACTTATCTGTAAATTATTAATGATGATAAATTCTGAGAAGAAACGGAGGTTCACTTAGCTGTAAAAGAAAGCATAGTAGTTTCTGAATGATTTGGCTTCAAAAACATGTAAGGAATAGAGATTTGCAGACCTAATTAAAAAAAAAAAAAAAAAACAAAACAACCAGAAAACCCACCAAATTGGTTGAAACTGCCCTACTATAGTAGGACAGGCTCAGAAGTAACCAGATGAATGCTAACCAACAGAATTTTCACCCCTGAACAAAGAGGAGAGGGTAGAACCGATTCAGGTGAAATCGTGGGCACTGAGATGATGCATCGACATGGGTTGGAATAGTTTCATACCAAAAGCAGTGTTCTACAAAGCGTGGTGCAGGAAGCAATTATTTTTTGTACACTCAATACTTTAAAAGTAGTGTTTATTTCCTCTTTATCTCATCCTTTTTTGATTTATATTTTGCATGTGTTTTATAATGTACATAATCTATGAATACAGTAGTACTTGTATATAATTAAAAAAATAAAAAGACATATAAATGCAGGGTTAAAAAGTTTTTACTGATGGGGTGTATGATAAAGTTTGGAGACCACTGACTTGGAGGACAAGTATCATTAAAGTGAAACGATGCTATTCGTCATATGTGGAAGGAGCACATCTATAGAGGGTCTTTTCTCTGTAAAAATTATAATTAGTGTGGAGTTCTCTCAGCCTACCATGTTCTGTGGCACAGGTAGGAAAATACAGAAGACAAAATTAACACCAAGGAGACATTGTAAAGAAGTCTGAGGGGAATCCATGGGATTTTCTGGTCATTCTGGCTATGTGAAATACTCATAAATGGTGCCAAAACCACAAAAGCTAAAACTGCCTCTTATTATTACAAAGAAAACAGATGTTGGGAGAGGCAATATCTTGTAGTAAGTTAACTAGTAGCATTGGAAGAAAAAGACTGTTGAACACCTTTTCAGGTCTTGAATAACTTCTGAAGCGAACATGATACATGAAGAAGGTTTTTCCAATTCTCATTTCCTGTATCAGCTTAACTTAATACAGATGGTGCCGCCTCCTGTAAATGTTTACTTATTTCCTTAGACTATGAGAGCTAAAATGAAAGAAATTTTGATTGACACTGTCTGGTCTTTTTTCAGCATAGCTGGGGATTTGTTTGTTCGTTTTGCTTGCAGCCCTGTAATGCTAAACTCTGTGTCAGTGCCCGAGAACTTGTTAGAGGTACTAGCTAATGCACGTGATCCAGGTCTGCTGGGAAAGAAGCTTCAGTTTTGCTAAAAGCAGGAATAGCATTTAAGCTGGAGCCGTCAGCATTATTCCCTTTGTGCTTTCATGTGCAAGCTGCCAGTTTCTGCACAAACTGATACTTCGAAAGCCTTCCCAAAAGATCCAGTGGTTCTGCAGGTGTGAAAAGCAGGGAAAACGAAAAAAGATCGGTGTTGTCAGTAAATGACTGTGTGTTTGATTTGTAATGTTTTTATGGGGTTACTTTTATTATATGGAGGGGTATTATTCCAGAAAATATATCTCCAAGTGAAATCCGTAGAGTATTTGAAATAAATAAAATGAAAACACATCTCTTCTTTTTCTGAGCAGCTTCATACACACATGATATTGATCAGGACAGCCCATAGTCTGATTCAGTAATGGAAGCAGCAATGGCTACAAATTTTTCCACAATTGATTCTCATTTTTATGAAAATAGATCTTTTAGGAGAAAAACCTATAGAGTTGCCAGTGTTAGATAATTCACTGTGATTTCCAGTAAATGGTTCCAATTCTGCTTATCCCATTGCTTAGAATAGAGAGGTTTGGTTTTGCTGTGTTTTTTTTTCTTTCAACATTTTCTATCTTCAACTTCTCATATTTTTGCCATGTGTACTGAAAAGAGTGTTGCTGGGGGTTTTGTTCCCTGTTGCCATTAGATGTATTTTATGGTCTTGCAGTTCCTTAGCTCTCTCTAAATGGCATTGACTGACATTCTGTGATACATTTCAGTAAGAGTTTTTCTAATTGTTCGGTGATTTTTATGTCCCTTTCCAGGTTTCTGTCTTACTTCAACATGTCAAAACTAGACACACCATTTCAGCAGCCAGCAGCAACTCTAGATGTTCTTTCTTCCTTGTGATTTCTCTGTTTATACATCTGAGGAAAGTTGGAGTTTCGTTTGTTCTTTTTGTTTTAGGCTTCCCAGGATAAAGTTTTATGTCAGGTAAGTATAGCCTCCACTCTTTGCTCTTAAATGAATGAGCTCATTGATGACCTTACTGAAATGCATGTTTGCTTGCCCCCAGCTGCCAGACGATCAGGTCAGCCTGCACCAGTGCCTTCGCCATGTCATTATTTACCCTTCTCTCAGGCGTCATGTCATCTGTGAAGTTCATCAGTGATACTCTGCTTTCTTCCAGGCCATCGATAAAAGATGTTAAGTATTTTAGAGTCTAGCATAAATCCCCATCAGGCTGCAACATACAGCCTTGCAGGACATTTAAATTATGAGGTTCTGGTGAGATGGTCCCGTGATCTGGAAGGGTGGGATGCATAGGCAGAGGTTTCTTAAATAAAATTTCTAATTGTTTTTAAAAATTGAAAAAAAAACCCAAACCTGTTTTGTATCACCAAATCAGAGAAGTTTCTTATACCATTGCTTTTCACCTTTGCCATCCTAGCTTCTTACATCGCTGCAAAAATGCTTCCTGTCTGCTCTGGGAGAAGAGTTAGTTGACATCGTTCCCCAGAAGGCCACAGAAATGTGAAAACCTCGGAGTGATTCTGTTTTCTCTGAGGATTTGTTTGCTGGTTCGGAGGTTGGTAAAATCACAACTGGGAGTGGTGGTTTCTGAACTCGGGGAGCTGTTAAGCATTTTTAAGAGTCCTTTTGTAATTTGCATGGGTATGTGTACCAGGGATGGGGGGAAATGTCTATTTTGGGGTGTGGAGCCAGTGTTGCCAATTTTCATGATTTTTACTGAATCTTTTTTTTCTCCTTACTTGGTGTTTTCCCTAAGTCACTCAGCCAAGATACTGCGTCACTATTTTAGCAAGCAATCAAGCAAAAAGGAAAGAAATGTGAGCCTTAGGGCTGTAGGGGGAGACCAAATAATTGAAGTGTCAGAAACCAGAGTTTGCAAAGAGGCTTTTCGTGGTTCTGTAAAAACTCATGGCCCCTCTAGCACGTTGAGACCGTGACTACAGATCCATCCCAAATGCCTGCCTCTCGCAGATGTGCAATTTCGGCATTCATCAGCGCAGTGCGAGGTGCGGTGCTGAGGGGATGGGCCGCCGCGCTCCGAGCTGAGCCGGGCCCGTGTCAGCCGCGGGGCCCTGCCTTGGGGTGCCCAGCGGACACGCAGGGGGAGGAGGTGGGCTGGGGAAGCCCGCGGGCGTCGAAGGGTTGAGGGTTGTCTGGAGAGAGCCGCTGCCAGGCGGCAGAGACTGGGGGAGAACTACAACTCCCGTGGTGCCGCTGTGCAGGCGCGCCGGGGCCTCTCGGGAAGAGGGCGGGAGAACTACATCCCCCATGGCGCCCCGCTCGGCGGAGAGGGGTGGGGTGCGGAGCGGCGCTGCCCCGGCCCTGGGCGCAGCGGGGCGGAAACGGGCCGGGACAGGGTCGGGGCTGCGAGGCGGCGATGGGCGGTGGGTGTCGGGTCGCGACGGCGCGGTCGTAACGTTGAAGGGGGAGGTTGTTGAGTGGGGGGGGGGGGGGGGGGGGGTGGCCGGATCGAGGCGCTGTTCCCGGGTTCTCGCTCTGCCAGCGGCGCCCGATGCCCCGGCGGCCCCGCCGGGCGTTGCTGTCCCTCGCAGGGCTGTCTCCTGAGGGGCCGGAGCAGGGAGGTAGGGGAGGGTGGGTGGTCGGCCGGCCTGTCCTGTCCTGTCCTGTCCTGTCCTGTCTGTCCCTGGTGTTGAATCGTGTCGGCACCGCTGGGGCGGCTGCGGCCGGTGCCGGAGCGCGGCCCGCGTAGCCGACCGGCTGTGGGGCTCCGCGTTTGCCCAGGGCGAGGGCCGTTCGTAGGGTCACTTGCCCCCGCCCGCCCGCCGGAGTGATGGATTGATCCTCATGGGGCATGTTTATGTTGGCCTGAGCGCTTCTGAAGTTTGGTTTGGTTTGGTTTTTTTTTCCCTTTTTATTTTTTTTTTTTTTGTCTTTAATGAGTAACACTGAAGATTTCTGTGAAATAACTTCAAAATGAAATGATGACCTCGAACTATTTAGTTTGTCTTCTACTTCTAGATCGCTTTTTATGAGCTGGTGGTGTTGAAGAAAATGAATGGATGGAACAGTTAGGGCAGATAGCAAGTTTGCATTTCATGCCCTTCGCTTGCCACGACACAAACAACATTGTGTCTCTGAAGTGACCTGGAATCATTGGAGCGGTGTGTCCTGAGGGACTATCTGGACCTCTGAAGGTAAAAAAAATAAGTGTTTGGTAGCATTCTTTCCTAACTGTCCATTGCCCTGGATCCTGTCGGATAGTGTTGCCACCCCTCTCCCCACAATTACACCTTCTTTTAGGCCTTCTGCCCATTCTCCTTTCTCAAAGAACAGCCAGATTGCAAGCATGTTTTCTGAGAAAATGCCAGCAAATGCAGCTTTCCTCTTTTGTGACGTCAAGTAAAAGGAGTTACTTGAATGTGGTGGCCCACTGTTGGCTGAAGGGAGCAATCACTTTAACAAGATAGAAGTATGCATATTTCTGTATTCCCTTCTGCCATGGTACAGTAATTTCTTAAAATGCTTATGAGTCTTACAGTTGTTGCTTTTATGCCAGAGTACTTGCTTTTGTGCTGTTGTGTGTTTTCCTTTTCAACTCCACTGACTTGCCTTGTGGTTTTTTTTTCCTGCTTCTATGAAGTGCATGCATCTAGTCGTTCCTTTGAACACTGGTGCTAGTTTGGCCATTGCCTTCTCTTTTATGAGCTATTGCTTTGAAATTTTTACGTGTCTCACTTCTTTCAAAAATATGTAATATTATATATTAAAGTATAGTGTCCTGTGAAGCACTTTTACTTGAGTGCCTGATTATTGCTGCCTTGTGTTGTCGTAAATTTATTGCATAGCTTAGTAGCAGCCATAGCTTGCTTGAAGTAGCGTCTACTGCTAGAGTGAAAGGTGCTGGCAGTGCCATATGAACAAGCCTTTTGTAAAAACAATGAAAGATCTTGCTGACAGCCTATAAATGCAAAGTATTTACATTTACTATCAGTCTTCATCTTTACTACTACTGAAGATGACTGACTATAATTTTTTTTTTTTTTTTTGGTAAGGAAGCTTATTCTGAGGCCCATCCCATGTATTGTTCTGCATAGAACCTTTTGCAAAGTGTGGCATAATTTCATAAACATGCAGTGTCTTTTTTCTGGTAACTATTTCTTTCTGACTGTGGGTACTGCTCCCATTGAGCTCTGCATGGGGCTGGAAGAATGGTTCTCTCTTTAGCAGAGCAAAGGACACCTTATTGAAGTGGGGGGGTCTCTACTGTAAATGAAGATGTATTGGAGATAGGCAGTGAATGGGCAGGGTAGTCAAGTCTACGACACTGTGTCAGGGTGAACTTCTAGTTCAAAATTTTCCTCAAGTGTTGTAGAGTTCTTAGTATTTTCTTGTAAGTAGTTGAAGTGTTAGGGAGGACCATTGAGGGGACCTTTATTATAAGGAATGGGGGGGTGTGCTCTTGCCCTGGTATTGTCTTGTCTTTAAGGAAAATCCACGTGAGTTCTTTCCGGGACAAATTCCACACAATGCTGCCCGCTAGATTTTGGGGACTGTAGCCACCTCAGCTGCTTTCTGCCTCTCCCTGGAGCCCTGCATTACAAGGAGCGAACATCAGTAGATAGCCATATCCCTTTTACCAAGTGAACAGTGCTTTTATTCATTGTTTGGTGTGTTAACCCTTCATTTTGCTCGTGAACTTCTCTTGTTTGCCAGCTGTCATCAACTCTGCCAAGTCCACTGTGTGCCAATGCACAGAAGGCTGGCTAGAAGTGCATGGTTGTGTTGTAGTAATGCTTTGACAGGGTTATTTCCAGCATCAGTGTTCTGCACCTGGCTGCAGGGATGTTGTATCTAAAGTAAGATTTTGAATTTTTTTTGGAGACAGTTTTTTTCTCTCTGCATGTTAGGTACTGAGTTGATAGGACTTTATTATTGTAAGCTTTCATATTAAAAGGCAATGGCAGCAAACCAGTGTCCCAGTAATGTTCTGCTTACATTCTTTTTTTGCCAGACACCACTCTGAGGGTGGAGCTTGTAGGTTCTTGTGATTCCTCCTTCCAGAGAGAGCCCTTTCTAAAGAGAGGAGTCTGTTGCAGCGGGTTCCTCTTGCAGTGAATGTGACTGCGATATAGTGGAAAATCCAGATCAGCCTGCTCACCAGCCTGTTCTGCTGCTTGCCCTGAGAGTAAGCTCCCAGATAATTTGCTCAGCTCTGAGCTCAGCTGGGCAGGAGCTGGGCAACACAGCTTTGGCCCTGGAAACGCCACTTGCCCCATTTGCTTTGTGACAAGCTTGTGAAGGGGAGGGGATCCCTTGGTGAACTCAGTGGGCATGAATAGTGAGGTCAAATCTAGACAGCAACTTGCTCTCTCACTACTCTGCTCATCCAGTGTCCTGTGTACCTTGAGCTAGGTGCTGGGGTATTGAAGGAGAATGGAAGTAACTAACCAAGAATTAAATAAACACTGCGCCGATAATATCCTCTCAAGTCCGGACTTGATTCTATGTCTTCTAGATAAATAAGCCCAGATACAATGTTTTCTCCCTCTCAATATTTGTCCTGTCTTACGAAAGTTCAGTTTGTGGATTATTAAAGTACAGTTGTGGTATGCGAACTTTGAAGTATTTTAAATGGGTGCTGCTTGTCAATTCACCAAAAATTAGTTCTCTTCTTGCTCTTTGCTAATAATGCATTTGAAGGATGGATATTGTAGAGAATGTGCCTTGTTTAATATGGAAATTAAGTATAGGGAATGACACCGGTACATACAATTTCTTCTCCCCAGCCCTGCTAGCCAGTTTCAGCCAAATAGAGGAGCAGATAGGAGGGAAAAGAAATAAGAATGGCATTGTTAACAGCAAATATTGGTGCCTCCCTGCTTTAGTTTGCACCTTGTTTCATAGTTCAGGTTCTACCTTGTGGATGTTGTGTTTTAAGGCACTTACTGTTTCCAGTTGCGGTTCACTCATTTGCAAAGGAACTAGACCAAAATATTTTGATCAAAGTATGTGGGAGAAGGGAGGTAGAACAAGCAATAGACAAGAGCTGATTAGATAGTAGCTCGAGCCACCAGAGTAGCTCTAGCTGCTGAGTGAACTTCAGCTGAATTTTTTTTTCTTTTTGGTCAAGTGCATCAGGCCCAATTCCTCACAATCCATACATTTAATCACGCACAGAAAATGCATGAGAACAACAGGCATTTGAGAGTCCCCTGACATATTGCACTATCCACAAAACATTTCCATGTATTAGCAATCAATTGCTCATTAAAGTCCCAGTATTGTCATAAGCATAAGCATGTGTGGTATCTGTATTTTCCCATGCTTCCTCTGACCCTGAATTTACTCTTTATTTGTGAGCATGACCCTGCAAAGGAGGGCATAAATGACCCCTAATACAGGGAGCCAGAGCAAAGTCCTCATGCCAGTGCCTGAAGGCCTTTCATTTTGGAACCTATTGTCATCTTGTTCCCATGGAACAGGACGCCCCCCCTGCATTGTTTTAGTTTTTCAGAACTACCACTCTATGTATTGGGACATTATTGCAGCATTTATCATCATTTTCCAGTTTGTCTTTTGGTGCTTCCTTCATGTTCTGTCTCTAGTGCCTAGATACATTTCTCTGCTTCCCTAAAGTCATTCTGGCACCTTGGCATGGCTGCCCTTTGTGAACAGTCTGGAGGAGGTTTTTTGTCATGCTTGTGGTTCTTATCTTTGCTGTAAACACAAGCTGTGAAAGCCGTATGGGATGGCGGGCTAAAAATAACTTCCACCCTTTGTAATCTCTTAAGGAAAGATAAGTCTTCTGCCTGGTGCTGTGGATGGTTTCTCTGTGGTTTCCAACAACCAGGATCACAAATGGCAGTGAGCTGTGCTGTCTGCTTTGAGGACAGAGTTGCTGTTGCTCTGTCAGTTGCTGTCTGGGAGAGAGCAGCGTGGCTGGGAGAAGGGTGATACCCATGCTTCCATGCCTTGAACTTACAGGTCCAGTGGCTGCTGACTAGTGCTGTGCACTTGCTCAGTGCTCCTTTGATTCCAGACAACTGGAAAAGGAAGACATGCGTATCCTGAGGGGACATTGCATAGGAGGAATGATGCCACAAGTTTGACACTGCTAGGATAACTTTGCATTTGCTGTCAGAGGAGTTACTCACTTGGCCCTCTCTTTCCTTACAGCAGCAAGGGCACAATGATGGATAACCGTTTTGCTACAGCGCTAGTAATTGCTTGTGTTCTCAGCCTCATCTCCACCATCTATATGGCAGCTTCCATTGGCACCGACTTTTGGTACGAATACCACACCCTGTCCCCAGCTGAGAATGTTAGTGAAGCTGGTAGGAGCATCTGGGAGGAATTTGTCAGCGAAGAGGCAGATGAGAAGACCTACACAGATGCGCTCTTCAGGTGCAACGGCACAGTCGGATTGTGGCGGAGGTGTATCACTGTACCCAAAAACTCTCACTGGTACAGCCCACCAGGTATCTCTGGAGCAATTAACACTTCCCTAGCTTGCCTGGGGTTGTATGTGCTAACTTTCTCAGAACATGTTCGTGCCACTTTCTTCCTCCAGAAGGCTTAATTCTAGCTTATGTGGTTGGGTTTTTTAATACAGTCTGCATTTTTAAAGAAGCACTAGGCAAAATGGTCTGTGGCTGTCAGTGCTACAGACTCTGGATTTGACACGTGACATTGGATCTAAATTTAGTCTGGTATAACTTGATTTTTCTTTTGCCTCTGCTGTCCAGCTGGGGATGCAGTTACAGTTGGTCTGCCATTCACTCTTTTCTTTAGGAAAGGTCCTGGGATCCAGTAATGGAATAAAGATGCTGCTTGATGAAGGGGGCACTCAATCCTTTAGTCTCTCATTCATTTTGCTTGCATATTACACATGTCCCACTGTTGCATCAACACATTTTGGAGTCCTTGTACCGTAGTGCTGGATATAGAATCAGCTGTTTGTTTTCTTTTTCACAATGGTTGGAAGTTAAAAGACTGTGGTGAGAAATTACTTCAATTGCTTCAAAGCAGATTTTGGATACTTGCGTGTGTGAGGCCTTTCATTTTGAACCCTCTTAAAAAATGTACTTTTAAGCACTTTTTCTGGAGAAAAAACATTACACAAAATACTTTTTCTCTAATGAAAATACTTATTTTGGAAGACACTTAAACTGGCTCTGTTCAATAGTATTCTCAAAGTAAAAAACTCTTAACTGAGGCATAAAAGGGGAGAAGTTTAGTGTAAAGAAACAAATATTTTCTGTTCTTTAAATAGTCCTTTCTATGCTATTTTTGAATCACGTGTTTAGTATGATACTACATTCTGCACACGGAGATATGCACAACTTAGTTTAAGGACTCTCAAGTACAGGAATAGGTTACAACATAGTTTAAGCATCATATGGCACATTTCTTTCCCAGTCTGTCAAGCCTGGCCCAGTTCTCTGTGGATAACCCAGGTAAGCTTGAAGATTCTGCATGTGTGAACACTGTCCCTCACTGTGGTAACTGTGTTATGCTACCTACATTATGGTAAGGCATCCTGCAGATCTGTTTTGAGGTAATTTTTTCTCTAAAATGTTTTTTCTCTTTTTTTTTTTTTTTTCTGAGAAGCTTTCCAGCTTAAATGGTTGGCAAAGGAGGACTTGAAGGGGAGGGATGGGAGAGAAATGCCTAATCGTGTATTTTTTCTTCTTTTTTTTTTCCCTTCAGAAACGGATATGACTACAAACTGCATCAGTTTCTCCCTCTCTGATCAGTTCATGGAGAAGTACATAGAGCCCGGAAATCACAATAGCGGCACAGATTTGAATCGAACTTGTAAGTGTCTTTTACTTCTGGCAGGTAAAACAAGTAGGATGATAAAAAAGACATGGCTTAAATACAGACACTAGTGAGGAAAGCATCTCTATCTTGCTCTGCATTTACTGGGTTTTTACAGTAGCACAGGCAGTAGGTCAGAGTTTAAAAGGAAAACTTGGATCTGTTAGCGAATGTTTTGCACATGAAGCATACAGTACAGGAGCTTGGGAGTTAACAAATGAAGTTCTTATTTCAGTGTAGCCTTTGGTCCTTTTTAGCTATGAATGTAAAGTGTCTGATGAAGATGAAGCAGAAGTGGGTAGAGGGGAATATAAAATGATGGGAGAAGATAATTTTCTAGCACACACAACCAACTTGTCTTGTGGTTTTTTTCACACGCAGATCTCTGGCGATTGCAGTTTCTTCTGCCTTTTGTCAGCCTTGGACTCATGTGCTTTGGTGCTCTGATTGGGCTCTGTGCTTGTGCCTGTCGCAGCCTTTACCCTGCCATTGCCACTGGAGTCCTCCATTTCCTAGCAGGTAGGTCTGCTGCCATCCACCACTTACCATCCCTCCTCTAGGAGCTCATGGTGACAGCCAGAGTACTTCAGCAGTGAGCTCATTGCACTTTGCTCCTTCCTTTCCCAGGGCTTTGTACGCTGGGCCTGGTTGGCTGCTACGTAGCTGGGATTGAGCTGCTCCATAAGAAGCTGCCCCTGCCTGACGATGTGAGGGGTGAATTCGGCTGGTCCTTCTGCCTAGCGTGTGTCTCGGCACCTCTGCAGTTCATGGCAGCTGCTCTTTTCATCTGGGCAGCTCGCACCAACAGAAAGGAGTTCACGCTCTTGAAAGCGTACCGTGTAGCATAAGCGCTGCTGCCGAAACATTGGGTTTCCATGTTATAGCCTCTTCTTCCCCTGACCCTTACTACTTTTCTCTTTTAGTTAGAATTTTACCTTCTACTGTGTGCTTCTTGCCAGTTGAGACAATTTAGCCTGCAGGCCCTGAAGACAAAGACCTCTGGGCTAAGTGACTGAACAGTGCCAGAAGTCTGCAGAACTTGAACAAGTTTTTAAAAAATTTTTTTTTTTTATAAGACATATTATGATTATTTTTTAAGCTTCATTTAGTTGTTGACTACTCCCTTGGTTAGGTGTACATGCCTGTTCCAAATTTTATTACCCTTTCAGCCTGGAGGAAATAGGAGTAGTGGTGTAGGTTGAAGGAGGGATAAGAAAATAAAGATGCAGGTAGGCGAGAGTGGGAATCTCGGTGTGCAAATAATAAACGATCAGGAGCTGTCTGCTGTGTGACCCAAGCAGGCAGTAGCTATGGAGAGCACCTGAGAGACTTGGGGGAACTTGGAAATCTCTGTTATGGAAACACTGCAGCTAAAGCTGTCCTGCAGCTTAGCTTTGGGTCTCTTATTCTCACTAGCCTGCTACTTTTTGTGGCTTCTGCCAAAACTGATGCAGGCAGAGCAGCTGGCTGTGGGAATGCCGGCACAGCACACCATCTCGAACGCCTGACTCTGCGCTCGCCCTTGCCCGGGAGTGGGATAAGTTGGCCCATGTGGAGCTTTGTGCTGCTCTAGCTACACTGCTTCCAGGACCCAGGCTAGTTTGGTATCTGCACTACATGTGATTGTGCACTCTAATCTTAACCTGTGGTGTGTTAGCTTGCTGTGAAATAAGGCTTTCCTCTCTCTTGTGTTGAAAAAGACCCTTCACAAGTGTTTTGTTTTTAATTTGGTTTAGTGTATGTGTTTATATGTATATATATAAACTTTTTTTAAAGCTCACCTATTTATCCTATATAGCACACAACAGGGTTTTTTTTAAAAGGTGCTGCTCTTTTCCCGTCTTGCCCCAAACCTATTGTTTAAATGAAATAATAAATACAAAAAGCTCAGAAATGTTCGGCGTTGCATGAATCTGATGGGAGGGTAAAGGACTGGTCTGAAGTGAATTTTACATGGGGAAAGAAAAGCCAATGTTTGGATCGTTCTCTGTCTTCAGGGAAATGTCACCAGAAACCAAGATGTGTGGTTGGATTTCTTGAATTAGTTTTTTAAAATTAAATTCTTGGTCTTCTGCCAACTTTAAATTTTCTCCTCATCATTATGGGGCACAACACCCTCTAATTTTTAATTAGTTCACAGCTTCTGAACATATCTCTTATAAATCACTGCAACTTTAGCCAGACTGGGTGGCATGTCTTATGTAGAAAACAGCTTTCTAAGACTAAACCATTTAATTCTGAGGCCTTACCTCCCCTTGTTTCCTTACTTCATGCTTCATAGAAGAATTGTGTCTTAGAAGAAATACATCCTGACAAAGTAAGTCTGTGATGATGGCAAGGATTCTGTGAGATACAGTAGATGAGAATGACACAGAAATAGGTACTTTTATCTCATGGCTGTGTTTTTTCTATTTTGTTTTGTGCTTTTTTTTTTTTCAGTAGGTACTTCTACCCAGACTGTGTTTGTTGGGTCAGCAGTCACGGGTTCCCTGAAGATCAGGGATATCTGCTAGGTTCTGGGGTCTTTTTGTTTTTGTTTTGGTGTGGGGTTTGTGTTTACTTGGTTTGTTTGTTTGTTTGGGGTAGTTTGTTTGTTTGGGGCTTTTTTTGGTGTTTTTTTTTTTTATCGTGTATGATAAGGATCAACCTACTTCTTTTATTATTGCCATTGGAGACTTTACAAAATGACACAAGGATGATAATGAAAATCTGGATCACTGAAAAAGCAGCAGTGGGCCATTCAAGATCCTCTTGTGTAATTTTTCACCATTCCTCCTAAAACATTTTCTTTCTCTAGGCCAATTCTAATCCCATGAGAGGGGATATGGTACTTTTGTGTAGCATGTGGGAGTAAATGAAAACCCGTGCTGCTGATAGGTACTGATATGGTGCTTTTTCAGAGTAATTAGTTATCTCTGACTTAGGTAGATAGGTCTAACTGCTCAGCTTGTCCTGTACCTCTTTTGTGAGAAATACTAGGGCACACAAGCCTCAGCTTGGGTCAAAAGGACTGGTGGAAGGTACTGTTCTGTGCTTTGAGAGGAAGCACTGCTGATTATTTTATCTAACATTATTTGGTTGGGTTGTTGTTCTGGGTTTTTTTTCAGGAGCTGGCAGAATAATCATATTGTTTGATTTTAATCTGAGCAACAGGAATCCTGTGCATGTGCTCTCTGTATCAGACACTTGTTTTTCTGAAGTGTAACCCTCAGTTTTCAAATGCTAACATTCCTGCTTCTAAAAGGATTGTTATGGAGAGGAAAAGGGAATGTTAGAGGTGCTGTCAATCCTTTCTTGATCATTTTAAGTATCAGCAAAAACAATGTTGCCTGCTTTTGTCTGTGTCAGACAAACACTTCTGTTTTTCTCTGTTCTGAAATGAAGAACACAGCTTAAATTGATCCTTGATTTTGACCATTAAACTAAAATGAGGGTCACCTTTCAGGTTTGTTTGGGTTTTTTTTTTCCCCTTTACTCTTGCATAAAGATATCTTCATCAGAATGGATTTCAGTGAGAGACATCACCTTCTCCATTGTCTGGAGTGATGGATCTGCATGTAGCTACCTTGCTTTGTAACTGCTTTGTTCAGGGTGTAAAAGGATCAAGAAAAGTTGTTGGTCTGCTGGCTTGGGTCCACCAAATGTCATTGGAGGATGGAAAAGCAGAGTAGACAGCGAGGATGGTGTAATTCTTTAAAAGAGCTGATGAAGTCCACCAACAGGTAACGAGACAGATCTTGATGCAGAGCGTCTTGGTGTAGGCCCTTCACATTGGCAGGTCCTCGTGCTGCATTCAGAGATTGCCTGCATTCAAGAGAACCCTGAGGCCTGTACGTATGGTTGTTGTCACATATATGCAAATGCAGACACCCTTGCTCAAAAAAAAAAAAAGTGAAGGCTGCTCCACCGTTGAAGAAAGTGTTGAGATCAAAGGTTGGTTTGTGTTCCTCAGTATTTCAAACATGGGAGTTGTTTACTGATACTGGTTCAGTGTTGGAGATAGAGATGAGGCAGATACACACAGTGAGAAAAGAGGACAATACACTGAACACAGGAAGATCATCAATCAATCAATCTCATTTCCTTACTTCAATAAAATAGTGGTATAGAGCAGAGAAAAAAAATTGTCACTAGTGACAAAAGGAATAATATGTTGTGATTGCAAGTGATGGCATAGTCTTGGATGGCCCGAGGGGCCCTTCTAAATCTGTTGTCATGCCAGAAACTATGTGTGGTGGTCTAGTTTTCCTTCTGGGTTGTGTGCTGGCCAGGTGGTCCTTTCCTTGGAAGGTCTGTTGCAGATATTGAATGTCTCTCTCCCCTCACCTAAAATGCTGTGAAGTGTGTCTGAGAAAGGTGCTCGCTTGTTTGTTTGTCTTCTTTCTCATGGTTGGCACCAAGTTGTGTACCAGCTCGCAGTCTCTCTCTTGTAGTGCTGTCCTAGGTCTGTGATTCAAGGCAGTGGCTTCTGGAAAACCCTTTCCATCTCGCTAGCATTGCGTGTACTGAGCCAGCACCTGCTGTTCAAAGAGAAATTTTGAAATGTCAACCGCTTGTCATCGTTATATCTCAGGCCGATTGTCCACCTCTATCTCTGTTTATTTCCTGCTTGAGTAGATTGTGTATCTCAGCAGAGCGAGGATAACATCTTGAAGTTGCTTCTTTGTTTTGTTCTGGTTTTTTTCATTTCCTCAGGAATAGGTAGAGTTTTGTGCTATAGACCTTTGTAACCTGGTTTCTAATCGGAAAGGATCAAAAGTCTGCGTGTGTGCTACTAACTCTTGCTGTAGAATATTATTCTTGCCCTATATTTTTAAATGACAGCTTTCCAAACTACAGAGTGCAAAGTGAAGCCTTTGTTCAAGTTGTGGTTCAGATATACGACAGTGGAAGAACAGATGCTCTGTAACTGGAAGGCTCTGGAGGTACCTGGATACAGCAATAGCAGCCATATGCAAAACTGCACTTAACAAGCACTTGTGTGACAGGTGCCAAACCTTTGCACAAACTGATGACCCCTGAAAAAAAATCTGGCAGCAATAATGTATTGCACTCCTCTCTGTCCTCCTCCCTTCTAAAATTACTGCTTTTAAAATTAACCAGAGGAACAGTGTTTTCTTCATTGATCAGGTTAGACCAATGAGTGTCAGATGTCCCTGTGCTCCATGCTTTCTGTGTACAGACAAGTGTGAAGATAACTGATTCCTGCAGAGGATCCAGGCATCTCTCTAGCCTTGGATTTTCCGAGGTGAAAATTGCAAATTCTCATGAAAATAGAAACTTTTGTTTAATGAAAAATAATTATTACTTGATCAGAACCCTCCTAAGAAAAAAAGGTTAGTGATTTTTTTTTTTAATAGCCTTGTTTCTTTTACCAGCTTTCTGAAGTCCTTCATCTGCCTCTTTTAAAGTGTCCCTTACATTAAAAGGTTTTAGAATATTATCTTTTTTTTTACATTGATGTTTGTAAAGAAGCTAATGTACTATTGTATTTTCTATCACTATCTCAGAAGAGGAAACCACTACATATGTAACTTTTTAATGGACCTACCCATTACATCTGTAATTCGGGCTATTTCCCCATATCAGACATGTGGAGTACCTATTAAAAATAAGGTTGGTCCAAACTTCTTCAATTACTTTTTTGAAACGCTATTAATGAGGAAGTGTTTCCAGTGCACTTTGTTGGCAAGGACTCCTATCCCACGTTATGACCTCCTATGTGTCTAGATCTTTGCAATCAGTCCTTCCATTCAGTGTCCACAGCTGAATGCAGGTGAATATATTTTGCCACACATTAGCTTCATTGAGCTGTGGGTTGAGGACTGTTCCCTGTTGTAACTTCATCTTTTATTATCCTCATTATGAAAGGTTACAATACCCCTGTTGTTGGAAAGATGGAATAGCCCTGTGAAGAAGCAGCACGTGGTCTCTTTGTGGAAGAACCATCCTCTGTTACCTGTTTGCAGATGGAGGGAATGCTGTGCTCTGCTGGTGCCCCATCATGTTTCTATAGCCATGAGCTAAGCAGTAGAGACTTTTCTTAGCTCTTAATCTTGGGTCTCCATTGCACTGTCTCAGGTCAGTGGGATGAGAGCCTCTCCCAGCAGTGTCCAGCCCTGATTTGCCATGAATATACTCATGGGCTATGCTCCCTCACCACTGCACTGAATTATGGAGTTATTTCCTTCCTCTGAAGCCAAGGATAGCTTGTACCTGTAGCTAATTTGTTTCTCTGGGAGATTGCCCTGCAGAGTCTGGTAGCAGAGGCTGTTGGCTAAGTGACCATGGCAGTACCTTTTTTCTTAAATGGTTTCTATGTGAATTCACTGAGAAGCTTCTTTCAGGGGGCTTGTCTCTGACCACCTAAAGAGTGTCAAAGCAGAACATCCCATATATTTACACTGATGTTGATTTAAATCGTTGATTGGCTCTACCAGTTGATCACCAGACAGATGTGTGTTTTGGAGCACAGGCTGGGTGAGGCCAGGAGCATGCTGGAGATGCAGCGTAGAGCGGCGGCTAATTTTCTGTGATGCCTCAGCTCTGCCAGAGCCCTTCTGCCTATGTTTGATACTGATAGCAGACGCTGGAGAACTGGTTCCACAGCCTCTCTAAATCCTTCCTGAGTCTTGGCCCTGCACTGGACTGTGCTCCCTTACCATTGTTGATTTCCCTAATTCAAACAAACTACTGTGTGGGTGATCTTGTGATCTCAAGTGACTTTACTCAAGTCATTTATCCAACCCTCATTAAATTGCTTTGGTTGAGAAAGAGGTGGGGTTCATCTTCACCAGAAATAAGCTCTGCTTTCTGACAGCTTTCTGAGGCTGTTGCAGTAGTTCCTTTTGCAAGCAAATCGCTTTTGTCTTGCTCTCAAGTGACCCATTTAACTAGCAAGTTTTGATTTGCATATCGATTTTTACTTCCACACAGAACAACAGCAACAGTGGTATAAAACTACAGTGTCTGCCCAGTGCTAGAACTGCTTGGATTTGCTAAAGGTCTTCAGGTTCTGGAAAGTGATTAACTAACTGTCCAGAAATGATGAGGACACCATGAACGGTGCCAGCAGTGGGATGCTGCTGGCTCCATCACCCCTCTCCCCTGTTGTTGATCTGGGAGGTGAGGCAGGAGGAGCTGGTGAGTGGGGCATGGGGTGCAGTGGGAAATGAGCAGTGAGTCGCACATTCTGGAGCAGCTTCTCCGTTCTTCTCGAGCTACTGCAGACCTGCCCAGGAACAGCACTCAGACAGCTATCAGCCGTGCGAGAGACAGCATGCACAATCACTGGGATTTCCACTGCGGGCCTAGGATTGAAGAGGAGGCTGTAGCAGCCAAGGTTGTCCTCTATGGGGAGCACAAGGAAGCATGCATCATTATGGAGAGAGGAAGTCAAACCTGTTCTGGAGCAGAGAGGTGTGTTTTACCTCCAGCCACCTTTGTGAGTTGACAGGAGTGTGTCACCTAGGTGACAGACTTGTTACTCCCCTTCTGTGTCTCCTTGCTTTCTTTTCCCATCTCCTGCCCTGATACTCCCCTCTCTGTTCTCTCTATTCCGTAGTCTTTTTTTACCACAATAAATAAACTAGCTGCTCACTTTGGAGGCATGTTGGCCCCCACACAGAGGACCTTAAGTCTGTCCACATCCCTGTTACACACCCAGCTGGGTGCGTCTGGAAGCGTAAAGCCAGCTAATTGGAAATTCTAGGCACAGGAATATTTGTTAGGACATGCAGCTATGGCCATGAATGCCTTTAAAGCACTGGCACCCTTTTTAATGTGGTCTGGATGTTGTTGGCGCTATTCTGCTAGGTGCTCGGCTTATGGTTTAAATTCTCTGCATCCAGTGTTTTCAGAATGAGAAATAAGACCTTAATTTGCAGTAAAAGATTTACGTAGGAGCTCTTGTTCCTGCCAGCTGCCTGCTTCTGTTAGGCTCCCTACCCTAGGTCATCTTCACCCCAGGAGATGCCAGTAGAGAGCTGATAGCTTCTTGATATCTGGGCATTGTTCGTGTTCAACAAGCTGTCAAGAAAACAGGGATCAACTGACGGGGTAGTAAAGAAAACCCCTGTGGTGCCATCATCCCCAATGCAAACATTCTGGTCTATAGGTAAAGGCAGTTTGTGGGGAATTTTTTTTCCCCCATTTTTTAGAGGCTGTATCATATATTCAGCTCAGGTTTTCCCTTTAGTGCCGGTAACTCTTAGATAAATTGCTAGAGTTTCTAGAAGTTATGGGAATCACCTTTGTCTTCTCACTGAAAAGGAAAATCCTCAACAAAGATGTCACTGACTTAAAGCCCCCTGACCCAATGGAAAATCCTGAGGTTTATTTGAAGCAGCGAGAAACAAACGGGACAAAGAAAATCACTGATAATGAAGAGTCAGGAAGGTAAATTTCAGACAAAGGTAATGTGATCTGTAGGTTTCCTATTCTGGGATGTAGTAACTTGGGAAATGCCTAAAAGATGCAGGAAGTAATTGGTCTTCTTCACTTGCCCATGTTCAGTCTTAGTTGATGTTGTGTGTTGAAGCTGTAGATAGTTGGGGGTATCCTTAGAGGAGTGAACAGCACCTCTAGAATGTTTAGAAACCATAACGTGCAAGATAGGGAGCAATGGAATCATTATATAGAAGGGAGGGCTCTTTGGGCGGGGCAAGTAATGGTTTTTACTCAAAGACTTGGCACAGACAGTGGCTGGTAGTTCTCCGGATCTGCTGGTGATAGGAGGCAACCAGCTTAGTTTGTAGTAAAGAAGAGCTAAGCTACTGGACAGGGGAAAAAAAAACCCAAAAAATCCCCATATGTGTAGCCCAGAATTGCTGTCTTTCAGACATAGATGAACTAGTTCGAATGGAGCGACATTAAAAATCTGTGATAAATGGGAGAATAAGGGTAGATGTTTGGTATGCAGTGAGACTTCTTTTTGATGTTCATTATACTGAGTCAGGCAGAAATAAAAGTGATCAAGAGAAAGCATCAGAAATTAGAGATGACAGAACTTGACAAAAGCAAGGTTTGGAAAGTAAGTCTGATCTGCAAGTAATAAGACTGATACTCCTTCTGGCCTTGCACGAAAGATGACAGCTTTGTATTAGTGATACATTAATATCTGTTCTGAGATAGATATTCAAGATATTCAAGATATTCTTCTTGATCTTGTTCACACAGAAGTACTCCTCAGCAGAAGTTTCCTGGAAGCTTCTTTGAAATTTGCCTCTGAAAATGGGGTTAGTTAAGCAAGATTTCTTCCTTGTCACTGATTTCTAAGAATTAATTATCTGTCAGATAGGAAATATTTGTTTTCCATCACACTGTTCTGCTAACAATAGATTCTGCCCTATACACAATAGACTGTGTCTTACCAAGGGACCTTCACTCTGTGAGTATATGAAGCTGATACAGTAGCTCTCATATTCAAAAGTTAGAAGGAAACACTGTGAGTTCAACTCTAGTGTGAGCAAATCACACATTTAAGGGATTTAAATAAAAAAAATAATATTATAGTATTAGATGTTTATTTTGTTTCAAAATCTTGCCCTAAGTCTTACAGAAAAATAAGGAGAAACTTCAGGACTTTGATGCTTACCTAGAGTCAGAGCTATAGGAAATTTGTTTTGAAACCATGTTGTGGTTTTCAGCTTATGGGGATTGTTTTGTTTTGAGGTAAATAAAACCTTAATACATGATTCTGTGTAAGAGAAATGTCTCCCCAGAGATCGCTGCACCAACAGGTTTAATCTCTAGGATTATGTTGCTTTGTAGATTGTCATAGTGCATTGAGGTTGACAAATTTACCTTGTCTGAGGCTTTATTCTGTGAAGACTTATGAAAATACTGGTGAAGGGAAAGTGTGAGACCGTTAAACATTTTGAATCCTTACCTTTTTTTCACACAGCATCCTGCTAGTATCAGGTTTCCAGTTAAAGCTCTACTTGCTAGTACTGAGATACTTGAGCAAACAGCACAAGGGAGCCCTGAATATATAAGGAAAAATAAATGCACAAGTACAGAGCTACAGCTATGGGTAAAAACTGAGGCTTGACACCCTTTCTCCCCAGTCCTACAGGTAGGTATTAAGAAGTGAAAATTCAGAAATGCTCTTTTACTAGCCAAGTACAGTAATTGTAGCCAGAAAAGGTATTCAGAGAAGAAAATTAAAGAAAAAGTTTTGGTTTTTTTTTTTTTTTTTCTAAAGGAAGTAAGCTGTGACTCAAACAAGATTGTGGTCATATCTGGCATTAACATAGTGCAGATAAGCAAAAATTAATTCAGTAGGAGCCTCAGAAAAAATGCCTCCTGTACAAACAGCACACAAAGCACCAAACATGCAATTTGGCAGTGGCTGAATGTGTGAGGATGTGCTCAGCGCTGTGCAAGAGAGGATAGCAAATTTGCCAAGCCAAATTGAAACTAGACAGTGGCCTAACTATCACTCAGCCAGGAAAAGCCAAACTGCAATATGAAAGAAAAGTATAAAGGTTAAAATATCAGGAAATACTAAGGTTACCAAGAAATATGTTGTGATTGATGGATGTATTTATTTACAGTTAAACTTACTAAAAATTAGTGAATGATGCCTCAGTAGATCTACAACCAAAACAAGTGCTACTGGAAGAGCATGCATGTGATTTTGGCTTTTCTGTAGCAAAGCTGCAGAAACAAAATTAATGTTTTGGAAAAAAACCAAAACAAGTAGCATACTCTGTGTAAGTTACTCCAAGAAGCAGACTACTTCTGTTACTCAGTGCAGCAGAGCTTTATGAAATATTTATTGAAGAAAAAAAAGACCAATAATTTGTATTTCTGAATTAATGGAAGAAATTAAGCAAATAGACAAAATCCTTGTCCCAAACTACATAAAGCCAGGTAACCAGCTCTGATAGTCCTAATAGACTTGTCCAAGATGCGTGTTTGCCTAGGCCCAAACAATTTAAACAAAACATGCTAAAGAGCTAATTGTCAGATGCATGCAATGAAAGAAAAATAATCTGATTTGGGGAAAAGCCATGATACTCTTACAAGCTGGTGCCAAGTGCTCCATTACCATATTAGGAGCACTAGTAACAGGACAGAGGGGTTGAAAATTCCCCTGGGGACCCAATTTATGGAATATGTGAACCTTCATGGCACAGTGGCTGTTATATTAAAATGTCATCCACCATGAAAGTTTGTATGACTGTGAGGACAACTGGTTGAATGATTCTTGTGTCTCCTAGAAGGAGGCAACAAAGAAAAACTTAAATGTTTGATGTACAAGTGCAACATCATACATAGCAGACCTGCTCATCATCAGGGTCTATGATGCAACTCTGGAAATGTAATCACAAAAACTCCACCCATCTGTACCTCTTGTCATATTGCAATATGCTGCCTGACAAACAGGGGAATTTGAAAACCAAACAAATCTATGTCCTCAGTCCAACAGAAGTAGGAGTAAATATCAAGCAAGCCACCTGTGAGCTAATTTCCAGGCAGAAACTGTGTGTAGGCAAAGAAGTGGCATGAGCTTTACCAGTGTTCACGCTTGTTCTCGTGACTGAAGAAAATCGACACCTCATCTTCTTGTGCGTCCCAAACTATCACTGTGGGTTGAATGTCCGATATATTATTGCTTATGAAGATGCTGCAACCTTCAACAAATCATGTCAGAGATTTCAGGAGCTGATTCCAGCACATATCAGAGTTGTTCGGAACACAGAGAATGTCTTCAGGCAGAGATCGATGCTGCTCACTGTGCAAATACTGTGACAAAGATCAGAGATTTGATGTCCAGTGGGATATATGCACAGGGACAAGATGCCAAAAGAGGCATTGAAAATATACAACTTCCAAATGTACAATGGAGCAAAGCGGGAAGGATGAGTGCCTTAACTGTGAGAAAATGCACTGAAGTTGAATGTAGCTATTTTAACTAGGGCTGTACAGCATTGACCTACTCTTGCTGCCCAGCCTAGAAGGCCAAACAGGCCTACAGGAGCTTACCCACCACTTTATCATTGCAGATCACCCACCACTTTATCATTGCAGATCTTTTTCCTTCTAACTATAAAAGCATTGTTACTGTAGGCAGTTTCTTGGTGTGCTGGGAACTGGGTGAACTCCTGAACTCCCAAGTGGTGACTGGCATCCATGAAGTGATAAGGCATTTCTCAGGCACAGCCTGCTATCTCATTCCACCATGTCATAAATAACAACATTCTAATGATAAATTAGCACTTAAAATTACAAGTACAATATCTGTGTCCTTCTGTATAGTCTCAAGCTTCCTCTGGGTACTAGGACTGGTATGAGAAACAAGGAGAGCCAGGTAAAGGTTGAAATTTTCCTATACTTGCAAGCAAAAGACTATATGAAATCATAACCAAAATGACTCATCAGGATTATTTGCTCAAGATAAAAGAGGCAGTTTTACTGGGAACTAAGGAGGACTCTATGAAACTGGGAGCTTCCCACATTGGGCAGTTGCTCAGTGTGGCTTGAGGGCTGTTGGTCTCAGGAGACTAAGCTGTTCAGCATTCAGAGCACAGAAGCATCAAGCCATCACCTAACCTGTCCTTGGGTGGGTGCAAAGGTGCAGGCTTTGATTAGATAAATCCTTGTCGTGTAAGGGAAAAAAGGACTGGCACTGGGACTGCAAATGTGGTAATTGACCCACTGGGAGCACAAAGCCCGAAGATGAGATGTAAGACATGCAGCATGCCCTCAGCTGGGGGCTGGTCAGACAAGGGAGAAACACAAACCAACTAGGTGACCACAGTATCCATCTCAAAGCATTCTTTTCCCAGCAGAACAAACTGCAGAGCCATATCCTCTCTTCCTCCTGAAAGGTGGAGTCTTTTCACAGCCCTGATTTTTTTTCCTTTTCTTTTTTATCCAAACATTTTAATATACAAAGTATGGAACAGCAATTTCCACAGTAGTGAAGAGGTGATGAGTCATGAAACGAAAACAAGGTAGCAGTGGCAAATACGAGCGTTGACGCAGGGAGTGTATACATGTGTAGAAAGTGAGAGGTTTTGAAGGGCCCATGGAAGGCTATTAAGTGTGTAAGTTACAGTATTTGAATTTGGGCTTGATAGTTCAGATTGTAATTGCGGAAATAGTAAGGAATAATTTTCCAATAGGGTACTTCAGTCAATGTAAGCTTAACTGTATGTCTGTGTGGGTTAAGAAAACCCTGGTCTGACAAACAGCAGAGGGATTCCAGGAACACTAAAAAACTTGCTTTGTGCAGCACTGGGTAGTATCAAGAAAGCACCTAAACCCTTGTTCTCCAGTACTCCTCCACAGCAGTAAGCTTGAGCCCATAGCCAGCCTTCAACAGGGCTACAGGAAAGCAGATCATGAATCATCCTAGCTTGATTTCATACCTCTTGTAGGAGTTGAAACGTAATCTAAAATTTAGCCTATTATTGTCTCTCTATATACTCAGATATCAAATGTAAAAGGCACCAGTCTGTACACTGGCTGCATGCTAATAAAACAATCTGGGTAACAGAGCAGAGGTAGTGTAACACATATCCTCGTTTCTTCAGGAAGTCTCTAATTGCCTGTCCTCTTAAAAGTGAGAGATTCAGAGCTCCCAAGTGCTCCATGATCTAGACTGACTGCTGTTATGAATAGAAGTCTTAAATAAAAAAGCACTTTTCTGTCTCTGTTGGTACCTGAGGCTTGAGACAGTACCAGTGGGAGTCTTCAAGCTATTTATGATGATGTAGGTTGAAGTTGATAGGTTGGGACTAAAGGTGGAAGGAGAGAGATGTGAGATGGCAAGTGAAGAAGAAGGAAAACTTTTAGCAACTGAAAAAAAAAGCCAGGAAAATGAAGCCTGCACAATGGGGAAATTAAAAGCTAAAGCAGACAGCATTTGGAGGAGATGACTCAGTGTACAGCAGACTACATAGGCAGTACTGGAATATTCTGGTAATATATCCTGTCTTTTATGTGGGAAATGTCACCAGGGCTCTAAAACAAAAGCCAGCTGTCTAAGGCTGCTAAGCTGATAATGTATGCCTGTTTGCACCCATCCTTTGTGTTGCCACAGGCACTGCTCAACACAGGTCTGAGGAGATGCTCCACCTTGCCAGGGCATGCTGCCTTTCTTATGTCCTGGCTACCTGTGGCCAAGGGACATTACAGTTTTGAAAACCTTTTTGTAGTCGTGGCCCATTGCCCTGACAGATGGACTAGGTTATGGAATGTCCACCAAAGCCCAATGGTTTCTGAAGGGCAAGAGCCTCTCCATTCCCAAGGGAGCCTGAAGGGCAAGAATGACTGCTTCCTCTGCAGCAAAAGGGGAGTTACAGGCAGACCAGACTAGGATATGAATACTGCTGAAGAGCATGATAGATACTGTCACTAACACTTGGGGTAATAAGACTGTTAAAGTCAGAAAAGCTTTGGCACTTCCAGTGACAAGAGAAGGCAGCAGCTGCCTGCAGTGACTGCCCTCCCTCACAACCTTGCTCTACCTAATGAGAGAGCAGGATGACAACAAGGGGACACCTACACCCCATCTCCCTTCCACAGGGTGTGTCCCCTCTGCCTTCCTGCCTTGAGGAGGGACGTTAAGGGATGCAGCTCTGGGGTTCATTTATTACGAATAGAGCTTGAGGGGCAACAGATCTTCAGGAGGGCTGGAGGCAGCCGTGATGGGGGAAAGGAGCCTGCCAAGGCGGTGTAGCTATTCCCTAGCATGCAGCTCACAATGTATTTGCCCCACATCCAGCAATGCTAATAAGGAAGAAGCTACTGTTCCCTTGGCATCTCACATCACGCCTGTGCTTCAACTATCCATGATTTTCTTTATCCCAAGCACAGGACTCAGGTCATCTCTGCCTTCCTGCCTTCTAGGAGCATTAAATGTGTAAGCCGTGAGGTCCACCCCTTCATGGGAGGAGTTCAGACAAGTGTGCAGAAGGAGTACACTCCATGTAGAAAAGACTTCTAAGAGGAAGGTCCCCCACAGTCACTATTCACAAGTGGCATCATCGAGATGAGACCTGGGGCACAGCAGCAGTGAAGCTCAAGGAGATACATACTGGCCACCATCAAAACAGGAACCACTTTAAAAAAAAAAACCACAAAAGCAACTTTTCTTTTGAGGCTGAGTTATAAAATCTAAATTATTAATAATAATAATGATGTTGCCTTTCCTCATCAAAATTTGACCAGGCTGTATTATCACTAAAGCATGGACAGAGCTTCCATGCAAGATGGTATTATATAACATTGTTTACTTAATATGTTATTATATTAACTCTATTGCTTATATAACTGGTTATGTCACCATGAATCGTGTGGCAGCCTTATATATGTAGGTTTTTTTCCTCTGAACAGGTAATGTGGAGTTTGTTTCCCTTTAGAACTGATTTTCTCTTCTAACGCGTACTACCCAAACCGTCATTCTGTATTCTTGAGTCTCTTTAGTCACCCTTCTATAAACCAGTCTGGTGGGGGGGGGGGGCACTTTCTTTAGGGAACATCTAACACCCATAGTAGTGCAGGAAAGTTTTCTCTGCCCCTTGTGGGAAAAGCCCTTGGCCTGGGCAGCAAATGCTTCATTCACTCTGCTGGTACTGACCAGAGATCTCTTCTTGCAGTTGGTCATGACATCCACAGAGATGGCTGGGCATTTAATTTGAGGAAGAACAGCCTCTATGGGATGAAGGACAGCCCAGCTTCTGCAACAACATCTGACTTCTTAAACCTTACCGAGTAAGTGCTGTTAAATCTGTGAAGATCATATAAATTCTCCTCCCCTTCAGATGAAGACTTTTCCCCTAATAGTATCTTTCAATAACAAGAAGCCCAAGAGCAAGAGGCAGTGTTATCCCCGAGGCCCATCTGTTTTAGTGGTGTAAACCAAGAAAACCTTGTTGGCAACAGAGCTGCTTCATGTGAAGAAATAACTCTCCAACAATATGGCTTGACTGCCCCATGCAAGTGACCTGAGGCCCAAAGTGAGTCTATTCCCTATGCAGTTTTGGAGAGCCAGTAGTCTGTAGAGCTCACTTTGCTGAGAGGACATCCAACACCCTTGTGTGCTGCCTCTTGCTATTCATGAGAAGCGGAGCTCAAGAAGGTAACGTTAAAAATGCAGGTGAAGGAGGGAGAATTCACTTTGTTTCCCTAAAAAGTAATAAAAATGCCTTCGTGATCCTAGTGCACTTGCCATGGCAAAGTAAGACCATGATTAGCACTTAATACTGTTAAATAAATATGCTGATTAACTTAGGCAACAGGAATCCGTAATTGCACAGATAAGTAACAAACTTGACCAGTCAGCAGTGTGAAACCATCGCAAGGAAGCAATGCATTAATTCTGCTTTCCATTTTAAGTTTGAAGTTGGGCATCCCTCCTTAGTACCCTGCAGAAGTCTTCTTCCAATATTGCAGATACATTTGGCTATCAAAGAAACCTCATCTATTATTTGGGGGGGCAGGGGGCTGTAAGAAAGGGAAACAGAATTAAACTGTGGTCTGAAAATTTAGAATACCTTTTTTTGATCAGGTTTGTTATTCAGAGAAGTCTTGAAAGAACAAGATGAAATTCCCTTTTTTTAGGATGCCTGTCTCCCATGGCATCCTCACAGCCAAACTTAGGAAGTACGGATTGGATCATTAGGGCACTAAGATGATTAAGGGCCTGGAGCACCTACTGTAGGAAGAAAGGCTGAGAGAGAGCTGGGTCTGTTTAGCTTGGACAAGAGGAGGCTGAGGGGGGACCTTATCGATGTTTATAAATATCTAAATGGTGGGTGTCAGGAAGATGCAGCCAGGCTCTTCTCAGTGGTGTCCAGTGACAGGACTAGGGGCAGTGGCCATAAACTGGAAAATGGGAGGTTCAACCTCAACATTCAGAAAATACTTCTTCACTGTGAGGGTAACAGAGCACTGGAACAGGCTGCTCAGAGAGGTGGTGGAATTTCCATTTCTGGAGACTTTCAAAAGCCACCTGGACTTGTTCCTGTGTGATTTACTCTAGGTGATCCTGCTCTGTCAGTGGCTTGGACTAAATGATCTTTAGAGGTCCCTTCCAACCCCTACCATTCTGTGATTTTGCGTGATTCTGTTTTCAAACCCAAATGACTCTGATAAATCCAAGTCCTAGAGTGGACACTTTGATCACTTGAAGGCACTTCTCTGGACTTGGGGACCCCAGGAATCCTGTAAAGCATCTGCAGAGGTTCCTCACAACTTCCCCTTGGTCCCAACTTAAGAACAGGACCCACAGGGACCTGTCAGGGATGGAGCTTGCTCTAACAGGGTGTCTTGCTCAACCAGGCCCCACATTGTGCTTCAGAACCTGCTGCCTTCTTTGGACTTCCCATTCTGAGGACCTACATCCCCAGAGCCCTCAAATACAGCACACCCACCCTCCAGCATCCTCCTTCTGCAAACTTATATTCTTAGGTTAAATATTAGCCAGCAACCACTTACGTACATAGGATCTGGCTTTATTACTTGAGTAAATGTATAAATACTGAAGGGAGTTTCTGAGGGAGGAGGTCTAAGCTGTGCAGCTCCTCCAGGGCCCCTCCAACATTGTGTAGGAGCTGGAGGACGGAGCAGCTGGGTGAGTGGGGTCCTTGTCTCACCCTCCTCCTTCCCCTGCTGCCAGCACACAGCACATCACAGGGGCAATGGCCAGCAGGGGATTTCAGGCTCATGATTGTCATGAGATTTACCCAACTCTGTTGTCTTGTTTGCCCGACATCAAAGCCACCTGATACATACTGTGTCTTGAAAATTTGCTTGGCAAAGAGTGCCAGCTGCTGTGGCGGGGCTGCTCTCAGCGGAAGGCAGCCCTGTAAGTGACTTGCTGCTGACCTTTGGTTTGAGTACCAATGTTTAGCAAGCAAATATTTGAAACCATGCCGTTAAGAAGGGAGGCTTTACTATGGGGAACTCAGGCAAGGGGTGCTGCTGCAATGGTCCTGGGCTGTGCAGGAAAAGAGTCACAAGCAGCCTTCTTCCTCTCTTGTTCCTTTCTCAGGAGAGCAGTCAGCCCTTCCCACCATGCCTGCACCAGGGAAGGGGGAGATGCTTAGACCCCACCAGGGCAGATAGCTGCTGTATTGAGCAAGGCAGGAGTTTTAAAACCCTGGAGGGCTGGGTGAAGCTCTTTCAACCCCAAAGACAAAACAGCCATGGCCATCCCTGCTGCTCACGTCGCCTACTGCCCCTCACAAGTGGAGGCTGTGTGACAGAGAGACCACCTTGCCAATCCATCTTCCTGCTGTGACCAGAGCACAGCAGACCCCAAGAAACTGTCCTCAGCCACTGGCCTGTAGCCGTGGCTGGGACCCACTTACTGATGAGTCTTCAAGAAATCAACGAGTCTTGGTCAGGTGCAGTAACAGGCGGAGAGGGTATTTTTCCCTAAGCAGTGTCACAGAGTTAGCTCTGTTAGTCAGTTTATAATTAGGCACTTGCAGCTAACAGTATTCTTTCTGTTGGATTTTTATAGTTTTGTCTCTTCTTTTTTAAACGTGAAAAATAATCAGTCTTAAAATAAAATCATTAAAAAAGAAAACAAACCAAACCCAGCGACAACAAAAAAAAAAAAACAAAAAACAAACCCCACATTACCCTGGAAAGTGTGATCTATAAAAAGAGCAAATCCTTGCCAGGGGGACGCCACAGCAGAGAGCCCAAGCCGCAGCAAGCCCGCTTGCAGGCTTCCCTTTTCCGCAGCTACTCAGAGGTTAACCAGGGTCTGTGAGCAAACGGCTTAAAGAAGGAGCCCGGCTTAGTGCCCGGGTGTCTCTGGCCGTCCCAGGGACCGCCAGCCTAATGCCCTTGCAGCAGCCCCTCCCTCCCAAAGGCGATGCTAGGCAAACAGAGCCAGCCCTCGCCATCTCCCCACGCGGCCAGGAGCCGGCTGCGGGGACGGGCTGGATCCGGGCCGGGGCTCGGGGGCATCGCAGGAAAGGGTGTTTCACTTCAGGCGGGCGCAGAGCCACGCGTATATAAACCCCCGGAGCAGCGGCCCGGGCAGGTTGTTAAGCACACCCGGACCTCGGCTGTCGCGGCATCTGGCTCGGTGCTACCGGCCGTCCCGGCGGCTGAACCCCGGCGTACAGGAGCGCGGGAGCGACCTGCCCATGGGCTCCCGCCTGATGCTGATGCTGATGCTGCTTCAGGCAGGTGAGTAGCGCCTCTCGGTCCCTCTCCCTGTCGCCATGCCTCCCCCCATCCCGGGACAGCCTTTCCCCTTGGCAGCTTTGCCCGCCTCATGGCAGGCACCTCGGTGTAGTTTGGCCAAGTGAGAAAAGAAAAGAAAAAAAGGGCTGCTTGACTCTTTTCAACTTTCTAGCGAGGGGCTGTGTCGGTGAGCTGCCCGCCTGCTTTGCTGCCCTGGCAGGAGCTGTATAAACACGGGTTGTTTTCCTTTTTGGAGTAGTTTTCTGATACAACGTTGTTGGCTGCTGTGTTTTTTTCATAGAAATACCCTCATTTTATACCAGTGATTGTGGAGTAAGAAGTTTTAAATTCATCTGAATTTAAAGTAATTAAAAAAAAAATCCCACCAAAACCCCATAAACGTTTGCTAACATAAAGCCCCTATACACATGACACTAAACTGGGAGGTCGGAGGTTATAGCTGCAGTAGAGTTTCAAAATAAACCCCCAAACCTTGCCTCAATCTACGGCAAAGGCTGCTTGTTCAGGCAAGAAATAGAGTGTACCTCATCAGATCCACCTCCGCTTGCCTCTCTACAGGTATGTTCTCTAGTAATGTGCCCCATTAGTAGTATAACTAATGATTGGACATGCTCCTAATGGGAGATGTGGCTAATGCAGGCTGCTGTGAAGCCTTAGGCTTTTTCAAGGCTTTCCTAGATGTGTTGGCTTGGCTGCCCAGGACAGAAAAAAAGCAACTTCATTTCTTGGTCAAGTTATTAGCCAGGCACCTGAATACTGAAACGTACTTACTAGGGCTGAACTCTCAGCTGCAGCAACCCACCATTGGGTCAAAACCCAGCCAGCTCTCAAAGCACAAACCAGAAACATCAGAGGCTGCCTGGATGCCCGCATTATTTCAAGCTCTTGCCGAGCATGCAGCCTTAAGCACACTAATTGAGTCTTTTGGACTCAGTTCCCTTGGGGACATTCTCTCTCCACTTTCACCAGCAGCTCTGCACTGTAATTACAGTTCCTTGATCCTCAGAGATATCCTCAAAAGAAGAATGGCCTTTCTTCTTCTGGGTGAGGTGCAGTTACCTTACACTAGCCTTGGCTGTTTTCAGCCAGCAGCCAACAGACCAAGTCCAGCAGTCCTGGCTTAAGAAGTCAGCATAAGACAGCTAAAAAAAAATGCAGGCTGCCTGCTAGGAGGCTGGAATGTCTACAAAGAATTTTTTGTCTCCACTGGAACGTTTTCAGGGTCTGCAAACTGCAACAGGTTGAAAACACATGCTTTTTAACCCCAAGTCCAGAAAAGCTCCCTGCTTGTGATGTTCCCTGGGGTGCCTGAGAGCTGAGCTCCCTTCTAACTCCAGAGCCCCACTGTTTAGACACGGGAAACAGGTCTTCTCTTTAGTTTTGAATAACTCCCATATAATGTGTTTTTAGAATGAAACCTGAACACTCAAGTAGTGTTTAGGTGAGCAGTGCGGTTACTTTTGCAGGAATGTGCATTTAATCCCCGAGGAATGCCCCAGGAAGCATAAGGAGTCTGTGTGAAGCCTCCTGTCCCCAGGACAGCCCGAGGTGCCAGTCACTGGGGCGAAAATGGTGGAGGGTAGCGCTCATTCCTGCTGGGGGCTCAGGCTGCAGGGAGGGAGCAAAGCCATGCCTTGTCCTTCATGGGGAAAGACCCTCCTTGTCCTCACTGGGGTTTGGATTGGGCTAGGAGGGTGAGCCAGCCCAGGAAATGCAGGGAGAGGCCCAAGCACAGGGATTAGAGGCTAGGTTTTAAAAGGAAAGCAACTGTTTTAATAATAGTATTGAGTCCTCGAATGGTTTAGGGGATTAATTAGTCTGTGTTCACACAGCACTTCGAAGAGGTCAGGCATGCTGCAGTAACTGGGCGCAGGTGAAAAGCAACTTTGGTGGCAGGTTCCCAGCTCCCATGTGCCACCTCCTCCTCCACACAAACGTGCTGGGAAGTCCCCCCCATTTTTGCAGGCTTTTCTTTTTGGAGCAGCTGTGCATGGGTGGAATGAGCAGATGGGTTAGGCAGTCGGTCTGATGGATTTGATGGTACTGGTGAGTAGCTTTGCCATGCATGATAGACCAGTGCAAAATGCCCTTAGTCCTTCCCAGTAAACCTAGGCAGGAAATCCTCCGACCTGTCACCGCTGTTAATGTGATGAGCAGTAACACTGGCAGCTGAGCATCACAGTGGTTTGAGGATTTGGGGCAGGGTACTCTAGGTTTCTGTAACAGTTACTGAAAGGTAAAGTCTCTGGTTTCTAAAAAGCTTGAAAATTAACATGTGAAATCACAACACTGTTTGAAAGACTTCTAACTTCAACTCCAAACTGGTTTGGGGGCCTTCTGCAAACTTCAGCTGACACAGAGCTCCTTTTTTTCTTTTTTTGTTTTCTAAATTAATGCAGCCAACCTGATGTTTCGACTTAAAAGGAACATAATAACAGAAGCAGATGTAAGCGTTGCCAACACCTCCAAATTCTCAAAACAAAGCTGATATACATATATTTTGGCTAAGGAAGGCACTCTGTCCTTGGCAAAGTATACATTACAGCCTCAGGGACTTGTAGCTGTCCCTCTATGCAAATAAATAGCAGTTAACTGTTTGCCATCTGGAGAATGGGTTAAAACATCTGAATAGTAAGGGAAACTTGGACAATATAAGACCTCTTGGGCAACATAGAAACCTCATTTTTTTTCTGTAGAGCCCAGGTTAGGTCTGGTTGTGTGCTTGTCCTCTGCTGCTTCATGTCCCACTTGAGAACCACAGTGCACCTAGTAACCTTTACCAGTTTTGGGAGCTCTGGAGTGCAGTAAAGCTCACCTGGCTCTGCATGGTGCTGGCACAGGCCCTACAAAGCTGAACAGCTCAGGCTCTGTGCCATGCAAAAGTAGGCACACTGCTCTTAGGTGCCATATAGGTGTGATTGCACACTAGTGCACCAGACCTAGTAAGTCTTGCTTAAACTGAGCTCCTTCTCCAGAAATAGCTTGCTTGGGCATTTCTGCATCCCTCTCCTGGTTATCCCAGCCCTCAAGTAAGACCCCTGCAGAGTCCTCTCTACAGGCTGATTGTCACAGCTAATTAAATTGTTGAGGCTGCAGCCAATCAACCAGTCAAAAAAAAACCCAAAAAACCAACCAACCAAAAAAACCCCAAAACCAACCAAAACCACACACACAAAAAAACCCCCCAAAACCGAACCAAACCAACCAACCAAACAAAAAACCACCACAAAACCCCCTCATCGACTTTTAAGGACTTTAGAAAATCAGTGTCAGGAGTGTGTAATCCTTTTGTGTAGCCATGTCCTGTCTTTGCAGCTTGGAAAGGTGTTCTGGGAAAATCCCATTCACTGCATACCCGAGGAATCGTTGAATTGGCAGGAGCTATATCGTGTGGCACAGGACGGTCTCCCTTGGCATATATTGGCTACGGATGCTACTGTGGACTGGGAGGACAAGGCTGGCCGAAAGATAGAACAGACTGGTAAGAAGAACCTCAACTGTGTGTCCAGAAGCAATGCAGATCTCCCCACTCTTCCCTGTTTGTAGTACTGTGACTCCATAGAATCACTGCTGCCTTGTGGAGAGGACACTTAGTATATATGAAAGCACTGGGGAATTTTGAGTGAGGAACCACGTATCACTTGGTGTTTGAATGAGAGTTTAGCCACCTTCTGAATGAGACCAAAGCTCTTGGGACTTTGTACTATGTGGAGTGAAGGGCAAAGGAGAAACCAGGATATGATTTCCTGAAATAGCTGCGTGTTTACTCATAGAGAGCAAGCCCTGTCTGAAAAAAGGGGAGTGGTCAAGGTGTTTGGAAGTTTATTTCACCCAGGTCCTGAAAATGGCAATGATGTGAATATCAGTGTTTATTCTCTGGGAGAAATCCAGATCATTACAAGGAGTAATCAAACCTGTTGCCTTCATTGCCTGTTAGTTCATGCTGAACCAAGGGAGAGCAGCAACAAGGTAGAGCATGATGCTATTTCCCCTTCTCTTTGTTAGTGGAGAAGATGCTGTGCTTGTTATTCCCACAGCTAAAAGCAACAAGTCTAGGGGGTGTTGCAATCAAATGTTTCCTTCTCATGCTTTGAGAATAGCATACATATAAATCTTGAGGATGGTGGACTTCTGTGTGCTCTGAGCCTGTTATTTGTCATCTTGTCTGATTTGAAACCTCAAGGACAGAGCAGACAAGCCTATCTGTTTACCTACATTCAGCAGGCCAGGCGTTAGTGACGTTTCACTCCCAAAGCCCTCACTTCACATCCCTGGTTTGGATCTGTGAAACATTTCATCTCCAAAACTGTCAATAGGGGGCTTACAAATAATAAGTAACTGCCTGCAAAATGTCATAGATTTCAGGTGTAGAGACATCTTTTAATTTTCAGTAGTATCTCTTGACCTGATTATCACCATCTACAGCAGTGTCTGTAAAGGTCTTTATTTTTTTTGTTAGCCCTTCACCAACTCTCATAGTCAGGCCTTTAAAGTAAAACACGACTTCACTCATCTGGTGTACTTCTTTTACTGAAGGGCTGAGCAGAATTACCCAAAAGCTGTTGTTTTGCATTTCCCTCCAAATTTAGGTGATTCTGGGAGATGTGAGTAATCAGAACTCTTGAAAAATAGGCAGAGAGAGTAAATATATGGCCACACATTCATCAGCTGGTGTTTCTGCTGCCATTTGATTTCCATGGGATGTGGATTTTATCCTAATGACAGAAAATGAGACTCTGCAACTGGAAGCACCTCAAGATACCAGACACTTTGTAAAAAGGAGGCTTGATCCATTAAGCATATTCATATATGCTTCAATAAGCATATTATTCCTTAGCTGCAATGCTTGGCCTGAAAAAAAAAAAAAAAAAAGAAAGAAAAAAGAGGTTTTAGTTAGGTTCTCAGCTACAAAGAATCAGCAATGCCCCACTAGATTTAGCCCCAAATTTTTCTGGTTTGTATTTGCTAGAGGAATCTTCTGATGTCTGTTCCTGAGAACTACTGCAAAGATCCCTGTGGTTGAGTACCCCATGCCCGTCGAAGTGACCACATTATTTTCCATTTTGGCCATTCTAAAAAAGAAAGGAGTGGCAAAACTACTGGCCTTGAGTGACAAACACTGTTTGAAATTAGTCACTCCTATGACACTTCTAGGTTTGTTACTGAGACCCTTACAAAAGGAGTAATTTTCTTGTGAGTAATTCAGTCAGTTTGTCTAGAGAGGGCTAGAGTGCTTCTAAGCACCCCTCCTTTGTAGAAGAAAAAAAGAAAAGAAAAGAAAAGAAAAGAAAAGAAAAGAGAAAAAGAAAAAAATAAAAGGCAAGCTGTTGAGTGGGTAATCCTTTTATAAGGTGTATTCCATACACTGACTTTGATGTGGTGGTGTCAGTAACTACCTTTTCCCTTTTGTTCCACTCTCACAGGCCCATCACTTCCAGACATAATGGTATCTCTTTTGTATAAAATCAATAGATTTGTTTCTCCTACCTGTTTCCCTGGATTGCTGCAGAACTCATTTTGTAAAGCAGGACCTGAAGGTGCTCAGCATCTCCCTGAAAACACCATGAAAGGCATGGTGCCATGAAAGGCAGGGTGCCATGTGGCTCATCTCAGTCCTGGCAAACTCATAGGAAGGAGTAAGATTTCTCCTTAGTTGCTGACTTACAGCAAAACAAAAGGACACACGGTGGTGGCTGTTCTGCTAAGGTAACAAACACAAGGTGACAAATTCTTACCTTAATGGCATTTGCTCAACAGCAGGGGTCTGGCCAGCTGACCCCTGTGGGCCAGACAGAGCTGTCTGTAGCCATTAGGGTTGTCTCATAGCCCACACATGATGAATAGGTTGGTTACTCACTAGATGACACAGTTGGATTTGTTTTCCATACCTGTTGACCAGTGCTCTGCCATAGTGTTGGCCGACTCTGTTTGCACCGTTCTAACAAAGTGTTTAGCAGGTTATTAAAAGCTTTACACCACTCTCTGATCCAGCTGCAGGAAAGAACATTTCCAGACAAGAGGGGACCATCTGAAGGTGGCAAAAGACAACGATAAGTTTCCTCAGTCTTCATTCCTTGGCAGCTCTTTCAGCGCATCTGAAAGGGATGTTTGTAAAGTATGAGCCAAAATCTTCACTTTGTATTGATGTAAGCTACATGTCACCTCTCTGCTCTTATGGGTATCATTAGGAGGAGACGGTGTAAGTGGAAGCAGAATTTATGCAATGTCTCTGATTTTGACAAGCCAGCTAAGGAGCAGCATGTTCTCGCAGATAGCTAGCATACCTCTCCAGTGCTCTTTTGGTTGTCATTGCCTGCTTCACAGACCGTATTACACCCCCTCCAAGATCTTTGCTCACTTTTTCTCCTACCTCTTTTTCTGTTCATTCCCTCTGTCTCTTCATGTCTTCACAGGTTCCTAACTCCTCCCTTTGTCCATCTAGCTTTGTGTTGTTCCTCCTCCCCACAGTCCTCCATCACTGACACCAACTTTACTCATCTGACTACTGATGCACGCTTCAGACCTCACAAACTCTACAATTTTTACAGCTGGCACTCCACCTCTCCTCTGTGGCCTCTTGTGCTCTGTGTCCCAAGAGGAGACACCCATGATGGGTCTGCTCTGCCATCCGTCTCCTTGAAGATGGATGAAGCTGTGCTGCAGCTTTAGGTATGTTAGCCAGGATGCCCTGGGGTATAGCATCTCCTCCAGATGACACGTGTCCCAGTTGTAGCTCAGTTACATAGTCCAGTCATATCATACAACACATTGCATAGGGACTCATACATTGGAGAAAGCAGAGACTTTTGGACTTTCCATGAGGCTGTGAATTCTTTTCTCCTTTGGCCTTTCACTTCCTGTTTCTTCAGGACAAATCCAGGAGTGAGGTGAGGAGATACTAGTCTGCTACTGCTGACTTACATTTCTAGGTTTTGCAATGACACGTGTATTCTGGCCATAATCATCACATGGGTTTCATCTTTGCAAGCTGAGGAAAAAGAAAAGGCATTTAATTTGCAGACTCATCTGTGGGATGAAATTCCTACTTCAACTACTAAATTGGGAGCTCAGTCAATAGGGAAAGTACACTAGAATAAATTCAGCCTGCGTGTAATCACAGGGGTCACAGGCTGAATGTGATCTGATGGTCTGATTCTGTTGCCTCTCTCATGTGATTCCCCTGATCTAGTTACAGTCATTTTATTAGAATTTGCATCACTGGTGGGTCTTCTTCTTTACACCTCCAAAACTGTTGGGGTTTTTTTTTTCCTGAGCTTTATCACCTCACACAGCCCACCAGCCCTCCTATCTGTAAACCAGTTTCTAAAAGGGCAAAATGCTCCTGCAGCAGAGGGTGATGAAATTCATGATGTTCCTGAGTTCTTGGGTAAGATACTGGCAGCTCTCAGCAGGTCTCCAGAGAAGCCCTATTTCCTGCACAAGGGACCTTTATCCTTCTTGCAGGGCTTTTCCACTTTTCCAGAGAAAAACAATGGTGGGATCCCAGAGTGGGTTTTCAGGTACACTGGCCTCACCTCTTGAAGAAAATGATCAAGGTCTTCAACTAGATTTGGGCATCCAGCACAGCTGTGCTCCCTTTTGGCCAGCTCATCCATGTCTTGAAGATACATCTAGGATTCAGGAACTTCTCTAAAAGCTGTCTGCTCTTCATCTGCCCCTAAGATCAGCCTTCCTTAATGCTTCCCAATTAGTAGATCATTTTCTCTGTAGTGTCCCCGTGATCTTGCAGACACAGCTCCTGGAAATACAGGAGCTCACTTCTCTCTGGCTTCAGCCTCTGACCTCGCATCCTTGCTTGAACAGCCTTCATTATCTGTCAGAGAACATCTTTACGTGCTGGATCTTTTCTTAGTGTACAGTCACTAAACTACCAGAATAAAATTCAAATAGGCTCAAGTTTTCTAAAAATTCGGAAGTAATTGATAATGGGAATTATCTAGTCTGTAGGACAGATAGCAGGCTGAGCTAGTCACCCTCAGACACCTCTGTGGTCAAGGAAAAGCAATTGCCCTTTGAAATGCAATGGCTTTCATATGTGTTAGATCTCTGCAGCATGATAACTGTGTCCCAGACATGCATATAGGCAGTATAGATCAAGGCCTTAAATGGAGAAGTTTACATTTAGGGATCTGAAATTAACTGATTTGAATCCCATCATAAAGGCTGATGAGTTCAACCAAAGAGCATATGGCAGGTGCAGTTGAACTGAGAGATGAAGCTGCTTGGTGATGCTGAGGAAGGCAAAAAATGTCCTGACTCCAAATTCTGGGATGGATCTAAGCCTAAGGTGGTGAGCCATGGTCATGAACCTGAAGGCAATGCTTCAGCTCCCTTTCAGTGAGAAATGTATTGAGTACACCTGCTTTTCTGAGGGCAAAAAGTCGGAGGAAGAAGCACAGTGGTCATAGGAGCAAATATGGCATTAAAGAGCTCTTGAGCCATATGAACCTTCATAGAGATGCCAGGACACCTGATTCATCAACAGATGATTTACTGAGAGGCCAGGACAAACATCTATTTCATGAGCCACGTGTGAGTGCAGCACTCCTGGAGAACGTACAAAACACCCCTGAGTGAACACACGGGATGCAGGAAAACGCCCAAACTCTACATTTTATTCTCTCCCAGGTGCTGCCACAGGCACGACTGCTGCTATGACAAGGCAGAGAAGGAAGGCTGCAGCCCCAAGGCACAGCGGTACCAGTGGGCATGCGAGCAGAACACCGTGCGGTGCGGTAAGAGAATGCTTGCTCATGTCAGGTCCATTTTGCTCCCTCCTCCACAGGCACGTAGGCTGATTTCATCGCTCTGTGGGCCTCGGAGGTAGGTCTGTGTACACTGAGATGGTTTTAAAGCCACTTTGGGCAACATCTGTTCTCCTCTGAGCAATCTCCCCATCCCTTGACTGGATCACTAGGCTTGCCAAGAGTCCTCAGCTGGAGCTGGGAGGAAGGCTGGAGCCCCAGCACTACCCATGCCAGGTAACCTGAGTCCTCCCCAGGCTGAAGAGTGGGAGTGGGGCCCATGTAGCCAACAAGCCATCTCAGTTTAGCAAGGATGCAGATGCCTCTCTGGAGGCTCTCTGTCCACCCACATTAAGCACACCTGCTCCTTACCAATGCCCTCTAAAGGTGTGCAATGGTCTGCCTGTGATGACTTCTGCAGGGGCAGACTTCCTCTGGCTGTTTTGGCCCTCCTTCCAGTGAGACTGTTCCTTTTTTTTACTTACCCTTATGTGCTGCTAGAGAAGAGCCTGTAAGAGAGGTTACATCGAGTGCCAGTCTGCATCTTTTGCCTCTTGTGGGACTCCAGACTAAAAAGCCCAAGGCCTCCAGCAGAGATTTTGAAACTTGCAGAGTCGAATGCTCTTGAGTGCCGCAGGCAAACAGCGAGTGCAGGCTGTGCTCAGCTCTACAGCTAGTACCCACTCAAGATCTTGAATTGCACAGTCACAACCCATCAGTGGCTGGCACCAGTTTGTTTTGACATACACCAGATGACTTGAGTCTTAGAATTTGTCACTTCTATTTCTAAGTCTCCAGAAAGTCCCTGATGGTAAAATCCATTGTAGAACACTTCAAAAGTTTGAAAAGAAATATGTGAGAGTAAAACTTGTCCCCATACCATCAACACTACTTGCTTGAACACTAAAAGTCTATTTCTACCTTATCAGAAGACCATATTCTACTGGTTCAATCCTCAGTCTCTTCAGTAGCAGAAAATCATCCAGAAGATATGGGATGGGGCACAGCACATCTGCAGTTGCTCTTTTCCAAGAGCTAGGACAAACTGCTGGCTAAGGAGTGTTACTGCTTTAATGTATAATGGCTCTCCCTCCCTCTTACCCATAATTCCATGTCTGACTGGTATTTTCTGCTAGTTTTATATGAAAAAGCAATCTTGTGTCTTTTTGCCATGAAGGAACAATCCCAGTTGCAGATGTGAGACATATCATCAAATCCATAAGACATGTGAGATGTATGTTCCATAAGAGTGCACCGGGCTGCAGTTTCTCCAACCTGGCTAACAAGCATTAGTTAAACAAATGCCATTAGTTCCTTACCTGATGTCCAGGCAAGGCCTAAGAAACATCCATCAACTGTTCTCCACAAGCCCCCAACAGGCTTCACTTCCCCTGACATTACCCATGGGGAGGAACAATAGATACGTGTTCTGAAGGCAAATTTCCTTCCCCAGGCTACAGCACAGCAGGTTTTACTGAGGTGTGAGGGTCTAATGTCTGATCTGATTCAAACAAATGGGATGAAGAATTAAATTTCCAGGCATGCTTGCTAGGCCTGGGGTCATGATGTCCAGAAACATTAGAAGCAGAGCTGCTTGCACTGTTCTTTCTATGCAAAAGGAAATAAATGCCTGTTGCCTGTTACTGTATCATAAACACAGGTATTTTCAGGTACATTAAATAAAAGCTCATAATATCTAAGACTCCTCCTTTTGCTACTGTTAAGCAGTTTTGTTTGTGGAATGAAAAAAAAATGGCAAAACCATATCCTTCAGCCCAGATATGCCATAGTGTGTAGGCAAATTCCAGTCAATAAATATCTGGAGTATAGAAAAAGCTGTAAATTGTGGGGGGATGGTAAAAAAAATCATTCTACTCTGACAGAATTGACTGCCAAGCCAGACTCTCATACTCACATTAGACACGCAGTGGTTGGCATGGCATAAGAATAACTCAGGGAGGAGAGGGCAAGGAGAAAATCAGGCAGGACTGGTAGCAAAGAAAATGATTAACTTAGTGCTAAGTCCACATCGATGAGACCCTTGAAACATTTTTTACCAATAAACGTGTGATTTCAGAACAGCTTAAGAAATTCTTAAAGTCTTTTAAACTCTTCTTATTTATCAGATACAAGGTTAATCCAGCGAAGTCCAGTGAAACCTGGAAAAATTTCTGTACTCTTTGCAGTTGGTACTGGAGCAAAGCCTGTGTGCACTGGCAGGAAGTCACAGTTTAAATTTTGCCTAGTGCAGGGTTTGGTGGGTGTTAGATAATATATAGTAGCAGCCTCAAATAAACAAGGCTCTGTGCTTTGAAATAATAAGAGCTGTAGGTGGGATGGGGTTTGTTAACCCAAAATCAGTCATTTGCAGTGTAGCCACCTGTATTAGGTGCTTTGATGTTCTCTATGGTCGTTACCTAGTTGTGTAGTCATATAATTGAGTTATAAATAGTTCCATATGTATGATTTTGATCAGCTTCATTGGCCGCTGGCTCACAAAAATGAGGTACCTGACCCTGCTGAAGAGTTCCTTGGCTTCTCTGCTATGATCAGAGAGATGTAAAAGCAACTCAGGGACCACAAATGAAGGATGCCTGGTGGGTGCTTTTGTGACCTCAGGTCTCCAAATGTCCCTCTGGGAGACTCTTCCTTTCAAAGTAGCACTGTTTCTTTTGAAATAGGTCTGATGTGCAGAGAGAGGAGTTAAAAGGGAAGTTGAATGACTGAGGAATATGGAATATTCTTCACTCATACTAAGCTAAAATGGAATATTTTTACTCATACCAAGCTAAAATAATTTTCTCTTTTACCTTCAGCCACTGAACTAAAACCCCACTGTTCACACAGCCCTAGGAGTGGGGAGCACTCGGTGCTGGGCAGATGTTTATAAGCATTGCCAATTTATGTTTAGCTGCTGCTTTCTGATGCTCTTGGTCACAGGTCACACCTGTTGACAGAGACAAGACAGATGAGGGTCAGATCCACACACAAACATTACATCCTTCTCTCTTTCTTCTCCCATGGCCTCTTTTTTCCCTAAGAATTGCTTTATTAGGGATTTGTTCCCCCTAAAACTGTTTCTTGCCTTTGGCAGATACAGAATCTCTCACCCTCCACTCACATTTTCTTTTGCAGATAACCTGACAGACCGGTGTGAAAAAATGGTGTGCCTGTGTGACCAAGAAGCAGCCACGTGTTGGGGAGCAGCTCCATACAACCCACACCTCATCCTCTGGCCAGACTTTTTATGTGGACAGACTCATCCCACCTGCCATTTCAGATATGATGGACCAGAATAGTCTTTCCAGGACTTTTCTTCTAACCCTTTGAATCTGAAGGTGCTGGAATAAAATTGTACCTCTTTTACCAGAGCTAACAATGGTGTGAGAGAATTTCTATCAGGTCCAGCTTTATGGGGAGGAGAGACAGGATAACATATATATTGAAGTATAAGATCTTGCTCTGCTTATGGCCTTTGCAGAAACAGAAGGTTCGGTCTGCAGTGCAGTGGGAACATATTACACATCACCAAATGGCTTTTTTGTCCTTTCACAGTGCCTGACCTTCACCTCCCACACGTTGGCACATGATCTGGAAAATATGTAGAGTCTGCTGCTGGACTGGCTTGTAAAAAAAAAAAAAAAAATTCTCTTTCTGAAAAAAGATGCACTGGCCTTTAAAGACCTGAGATGTGCCAGTCTGGAAGTAGAGTGACCCACTTTATTTTCCTGGGCCTGCAGGAGGAGGGGTGATGTCAAAAAGGAGGTTGCCTCCTTATTCCTTTTTTCTGCTTAGACAAGTTCTCCTTCCCACCACCAGGAAAAGCAGAGTCTGGCCCAGGGCAGGGCTTCTTCCTTTCCTTCCAGGGTTGTGTTTCTTAGTTTATACAGGCAGTTGTCCTATCCCTCATGTTCCTGCCTCACAGCACATGGGACACTTTTGAGGTATGTTCAGAGGTAAGCAGAGTTACACCAGGCTATTGCTGTTGCAAGGGTTTCTGACTTCTTCCTAGTAGTCACACCCATACTTTGCAAAAGACAATATTCCTTGCCTGCTCCCCATCCTTCAGAGCTGGTATGCTGCTGCCCTATACATAGAGGAGATATTGTCCTATATTGGCATATCTGACTGGCCACTGGCTACCTGGGAACCAATTATTGTCATGTCAGGAAATGGGGGCTATGGAGAACATCAGTCACATGAAGTGAGCCTTTTATCACTTTTTTTTTTTTTTTCTTAAAAGGGCATTAGATGCTTATATTGAAACACTACGTTTCCTTCTGGCAAGAGTAAACCAGAGTCCCAGTCTTTCAGCCAGGGGTAGCTCTGTTCAAGTGGGCTGCCTTTGCCTCTTTGTTACAAGCCTCTAGACTGGAGAATGCCAATGGGACAAGAGCCTCTATACTGAGAGGCGCAGACAGACGGGACCCACAGTTGCACCCCCAGAAACAATGCATTTATTTCCTTGGGTAGATATCAGCAGCTGAGGAGCTGGAGGCCCTGGGTAGGTCAGGTTCCTTCTGTTTCTCCTGGAGCACAACTGACAAACTCTAAGTACCACTTTTAAAATAAGAAATAATGTCAGGGAAAGACTCAAGGTACCTCCTAAGAGTTGAGAGTCAGAGATATGTGGCCAAACTAAGCAGGGTTTTGGCAGGTGATAATACAAATTTCTTCACAAAAGGCTGTTTTGCTCCTTGCTGCAGGAGGATGCTGAATATGCCACCGTGGCTGGCAAATAAGCTGAAAAATGAAACAGCCTAACAAAATAAAAATGTCAAAAGACAACATGCACTTAAATAAAAGTTTTTATTCCATCTAGAGCTCCGTTTTTGGCTTATAGGGTATCAGAAGTTGTTCCACTTCTAGGCTTTGCATCTTCGAGTGACTCCTGCAATGCTGCACTTCAAGCTATGCTGAGCAAGAAAGAAAGGAGAGTGAGCGAGTGATAGAGAGGCAATAATACAACACAATAACTCTTCCGAGGCTTTCTGGCAAGTAAAGAAGTTGTGAACTCTGCACATTCAGAGAGTTCGCAAAGGGATGATGCTGCTTGGGCAGTATCAGCCTAGCGGTGCAGGTGCTCTTCTCAGCAAGGGCTGGAAGACCCTCCCTGGTAAGGGAGGCAGAGCTCCTGACCGTGTCTGTGTCCGTGTCTCTGTCCCCGCCACGCTGTCCATCAGGTGGCGGCAGCGCACCAGTGAATGGCAAGAGCAGCTCTTCCTTCATCCCTTCAGGGAGGGGATTTTTTTCAGTCAGGCCGAGCAAGATTTTTGAGTGCCCTGAGAAGAGACGCAAATTACAGGGCTTCCCACTGAGAGCAAAATGTCATCTGAGATCTGTCTGAAACGCAGATCACATCTTGGGTTACACAAAATGGGAACTAAGCATGTTTCAAAATCTGGCCTTCAGTGTCAGACTACTCTAACTAGATCAGCTGAGAGAGCTGGAAGACACAGATGAGCTTTTGGGTACATCAGCCTCTTCTTCGGTCATTTCTTTGGCTCATGTGTGACGAAAACATCTAGTTTTCCCAACCCGATCAGCTGATCTAAGAAAGGATATTACTGGGCTTTACAAACCTCACCTTGCACATACACTGAGGCCATCATAGGCTTTCTGTACACTAGCATTACAAGAGTACGGGTGTAAGTATCTAGTTGGTGGGAGGAAGACCCATCCTTCAGCATAAACCTAAAAGAACCAAAGGAGGCCCAGGACTTTGTTAAAAGAAGAAGCATCTCATTGAACAACTCTTTGTGAAACGTGGCAATTAAATAAGATCCTATTGTTTTGTTTATAGGTAACTCATTAGGCTGTGCATGAAGCTCTACCCAACACAGAACCATTTGAAAAGAGAGGGAATACAAAGTCAGCCCTGTTGGATTTTCATTCACACTGTTCATTCCCTGAACGAGATCCCATGTCTGACCAGAGGTAAGTAAATGGCTAATTCCTCCTTAAGTTAAAAACAAACAAATACCTTTGGAAATAGACAATAGGGTTCATCTTCCTAGCAAGGGATTCTTGGTTTCAGTTTGTGTTCCTTACCTTGGGGAGAGCCTTGTCTCATGCAGAGGATGCACCTCCGCAGCTGCGGGGTTAAAACAATGACCAAAACCGCTATGCCTCCGACACCAGCTGCCGCAACGCCAATGATCGTTCCAATGGATTCTTCTATACCAAACAAGCCTGAAGGAGAAGGGAAGGCAGAGAGAGTGACATAAGATGTCATCCAGGCAAATATATCCAATGCAGCCAGCAGGTTCTCTGGAGTGGATGCAGGGGAACCTACTTATTTTGGTATCAATTATGCCTATGTCTTGTCTGACATGAAATCGTGGGCTTCTACACAGGAGAGAGTGTATTGCGCTATGAGCTATTGACTTTTGTTTAAGTGTAGGAAGCTGCTATGCTTCCTGGGGAGTTAGAGATAGGACAGCCCCATCTCTCCTAACAGCTGGATTGCTATGGGATGGCAAAAGATGCTGCTGCCTGAGCTAATGGGACTCATGCCTGTATGCTTTATTTTCAAATGGAAAAAAATACTCTGCCAATTTTGAGAAGGTCATCAGTTTCCCTGTCTGCCTCCAAAGGAGATGGCTCTAGAGGGTGGGCAGAGCTCCACTGAAGTCCTTTCTTTGATTTGTTGCTCTTTGGGACTGTTGCATGGCAGAGACAGGATGATCCCATTTTCTTTGAGATAAGAGCACATTGGCATCCCGGCTTTATTATTTCCTGGGACTGAAGGATGATTCAGAAAGAGTCTTTGGTCAGGTGAGGATGGTCGGATGGACTATTACAAGGGTTATGGAATGCAGCACGGAGAACATCTGCCCTGAAGCTTAGAGTCTGCCAGGGTAGGAATGTCTCTAGAAAGAGGGAAACTGGCTGGGTAATGGCACATGAACGATGTGATCAGATTTTAAGTGACTGCCTCATGCTCCTGGTAGTTGTTTTGCCATGTGACACACCCAGGAAAGGTAATAAAAGAACTATTACAAGCCTTCCAGTTTTATCTACAATTACAGTATGATCGGGAATTCGCTACATATATCTGTGAGGTTATATTTAAGCTTCACTAGGAAATTTGGATGGTTTTGCTACCACATTCACACAGAGATTTGCACGCATCCAGCCACCCATTCACAGGAGCAGTCACTGCTCTGTGCTGCCTAGTCGAGTGGATGGACATCCAGTAAAACACCCACTCCCTTGTCCCTCATACAAGGAGATGTCCTGTAGTTTAAATCCATTTGTGGGGCTGCTTGTTTCATCAGTAAAGAGAGCAATGAAGGTGCTGCAGAACCATTACTTGCCTTCCTTCAAATTATATGTTATTTGCTTCCTGTAACAGACAAGTTAATAGAGTTGGCTAATCTCTCTTTTCAATTTGAGATACGTTTTTGGACAGCCTGGATTTGTGGCATGTAACATTTCTTTGTGAATTATATTTCTCATATTCTCTTGTCCCTTTAATTCGGATGTAGCGCAGAAATGATAGATTTCATCTTCTCAGGAACAGAAAGGCAATTAACACTGGCCAGGGTGCAGGTACTGGAAGAGTAACCTGTGCTACTGAGACTATGAGATCAAGCCGACAGGAGACCTCATTAGAGACATGACCAAGCCCTTGCAGGGGGATGTGGTTTTCTTGCCTTGTTAGTGCTACAGTTTAAACTGAGTAGGTTTACAAAAATTATTAAAGGAAGAACTCAGGCTCAAAAGGGCAAAGGCTTAGTGAATCTTGGTGAGCCAGTAGCTTTGCTAATGAATAAGGGGGAAATGGTACTTGCATAATTTGCTCTTGACACAGAAGGTGCTATTTTTTGTTAATAACATAATAAGCCATCTGATGCGTTGATTTGTTGGGACTGGAATGTGTTTAGCCTACATAAAAAGGAAAGCTGCTTTGACATTTCCATCTGATAAAGGCAAAGTAAGTTATTTCCTTACTTAATATGCCTAGTGACTATCTGTGAGGCTGAGAAAGCATAGCATGACACTTTTAACGATACTTTGATTTTAATGTGAATGAAGTTAAGCAGAAATTGTATAATGTGATCCTCATGGTTATTGTGGGATTATTTATGTCATCCAGAGTTAGGGAATGAATATACAAGTTAGGGGGATGGAGAGAAATAATGGCCAAAAAATAAGAGTTTGGAGCTGTTCCCTGAGATGGTATCTTGACATATGTCACTCATAGGGGTGCTACCAAACAGAGCTGTGAGTACAAGAGAACTCATCTGACTGTTTCTTTCTTGTCACTGACTTTGATTTTAGTGATTAAATTATTCCTTCTTTTTTTGCTCGCAAATGTCCCTCCTTATAATAATACCTGTGTGACTGTGTATAGAAACAAGCCAATCAAAATTAGGTGGCCTAACAAAAATAATGAGAAATACTAAAGAGCAATTACACTCCATAACACCAGGTCCTAACTGCTAGAGGCCCAACAGTCCAAATTCCTTCTTTCTGCAAGCATGTATAGCAGCTTTGCAAGAGAAAGAGAGAGAAAAGAAGTAGGTAACATCAAATATTACCCAGAGCCCTTCTGATCCTGAGCTTTGTGCCATCTCCTGTCACCACCTTTCCGTCCGGAAGTTTAACCTCACAGAAATAAATACCATGGTCACTGGTTGTCACATTGAGGATCACCAGGGAAGCATCCCCTTGGGACAAGTCTCCACTCATGAAAACCCTGGAGTTATTTGGCAAGATGGTCACATTGTTTTCTATCAGGTCCATCTGGCCCTTTTCATCTTCTTTGTACCACTTCACCACCAGGTCAGTTGGGCATGGACGTCGTGGGCTGTTGAAGTGGCAATTTAAGATCACAGTTTCACCCTCTTTGGCTTTTTCCTTGGCTGGTGTTTGAGTCACCAAAAGGTGCCATGGCTCAGGTGTTGTCACCAACAAAGGCTGTGCTGTTATATGAGTTACAGCTGCATTCTTCTTGCTTGCGTTTCCACCACTAACATCAACATCTGCACCAGGAAAGAGAAAGAAGAAGAGGGTTGAGGGTGATAGCATAATAAACCTTCCCGCTGCTCCTGACCTGTAGCCAACATGACGACAAATGGTTCCTGGAATTGGGACTTGAGGGTAGTCACTGTTATGACAATAGGGATTTTTTACCTAGTTCCTCCTTAGATTATGTTCACGTGTACAGATGGGTCTTTTCCTGATCTTCAGTTCCTTTCTACTGCCATACTAGAGGAAGATTAATGCCATTGTCCAATGGCTTTGGGTGAAATTTAGAGTCCATTCAGCCACACTTCCACCTGGAACACTAACCTCCTTCTTCTTGCTTCAAAAAGTTTCAGGGCCTGATGTTCCTGTCTCAACCGCTTTTGAGGCAAAGCAAGAAACACATGTCCACTTACAGGCAGGCAGCTCTGTTCTGCCAAGTACAGTGAATATCTGTGCATCCTAACACAACTGCCTCATCCCAAAACATAATGTGAGCTTCTTAAATGTTTTGTCATGCAATTCCAGTTTCAGGATAGGAAACCTTGAAATTGTGGGAAGAATCCCCATTGCCACAGACTGAATCCCCAGCAGATCTTATCAGTGACCTGGGGGACAGCAAGTTAGCATTCTCTGGGTATTGATACTGAGGGTGACATCTATTATCTGTGAAGGGACCACATTGTTCTGCTACCCTTTGTTAGAAAAATAAGGACAACATGCCTGTAATACAGATTTAAACCTGCCTTCTCTCACTCAGGTCTTAAGCAGCCTTGAGCTAAGAGTGGTGTGAGCGGATCTCATTTCTGGAAACAAGCTTGGGCTCAGAAGATGAGAGAAATAGTTGCTCTCTCAAAAAAAGAGGGAAGAACAAACTCTTAAATATAAGCCAATAGATGTTGCCAGGACCAATTCAGTTCAGACCAGTTTTTGGAAAAGTTTCTTCCGTTGCTTTATTTTCTTCAAGTGACATAGTCTCCCTTCATGCTAGTTGATGCCTTCTCAAGGATTGCAGACCATTCCACAGTGAAGGTCTTGATTTTCCATTGTCTTGAGTCTTTTATTGCCACCCAAACGATGTGAAATGCTATTGTCTGGGTCTGGTAAAGCTTCACAATGACAATAGCCTCTCAATGCTCAGGGACAAATGTCTGAAGGCAATGGAAAAGTAAGACTCTTGATGATCAGTTTGAGAGTTACTTGAATGGCTCCTCTGGGCATGCTTGTACAAAATTACAGTTGTATTCATAGTTGTTATTATTTATGACTCGTATGGGAGTAGCACTGACAATTTCTATCAGACAGTAGGGCACTGTTGTTCTAGGTGCCTTATAAAAGGACAGAGAATAGACCTTACAATTTAAGTATCAGATGAGAGATAACTCATGGATGCAAAAATACAGAAAATATAAGCTGGCTACGAACTGGGCAACAACAAAGCACATGAAAACCCTTCTGTGCTGTTTGGTGCTCCGTGCCTTTCTCTCAAACTGAAAATTTTGGCCTTGTAACTGGAAGACTGATCCATGGAAATTGGACGCTTGAGAATTAGGTACCCAAATATTACTGTAGTTTAGGATCCAGTCCACTAAAATGAACAGTCCTCATAGAGATACTGGATGAGATATCATCCTTACGTTCATCTTACCAGTGAGCATACTGGAGGTTCTCAGGGGAATCTGAAGACCAGATTTTCCCTTTCCAGTTAGATAGAAGTATATTGGTGCAGATAAGAGTTAAAGTCTCTTGACAAAGTACTTTGATTAAGTACACAGTTGAAATAGTTGACAAAGCTGATGGTAGCTTGACATATTACAGTCTTTGTGCATCAAATATTGTGATGTGATATACTTCTTTGTTTGTCAGAGTGGATTTGAGCAGTTCCATCATGAGTATTCTTTTAAAATCTCTGTTCATTAACCATTATCTCCACTGGGTACTGCTGCTTTAGCTAAAACAATGTGTTACTGCCACCTTGTTTTCAAGGAATGGCCATAGAATTTCTTCTCCACAAGTATTCCAGCCTTACCATATGCACCCCCTGCAACATAATTACAATTTTCATTCCTTTTAGTGATGAAAAAGGTATAATTTTTACACAGACACTTTGTGGCATAGAGAACAATGACTGAGCAGAAATAATGTGCTTTGATGTTGCCTCTGTTCATTATGAGTTTTATTTGCATCTCCTACCATGAAAAAAAAAATGGTCATCTGTGTTACCTCTTATCTTTGATTCAATATAAATCATGTAACTTAAAGCTAATTAGGAAAATTAAAATGCAAGAGGAGTAGGCTGTATTGTTTCACCAGCTCTGCTTGAGGATTTCAGACTCTGTTTTCCTTCCTTCCTTCCTTCCTTCCTTCCTTCCTTCCTTCCTTCCTTCCTTCCTTCCTTCCTTCCTTCCTTCCTTCCTATTTTTCTCTTTTGTAAGGTTGGGAAACTGCAACATACTAGTTCACTTGTATCCAAATACACAATGCCCTTATCATATTGGCATCTGGGAGCATACCATGCCAAATGCCTTGTTGACTCTGCTTCAAAGCTCTTTTTAAGTCAGTCACTTCATTAGCAGAGTGATGTGTAGGTCCCCTGTCATGGGTTGTAGGGCTCAATCCCCAGTGGAGAAGAATGCAAGACTTTTTGGTGAAAGCACTTGAGCTAGACAGAGCACAGAGAAATACAGCATGGATGAACTTGTCTTGACCTGGAAAAATGATTAGATGATCTAATAGGTCATTGTCATATGAAGTCAGTAGTTCACCGCCAGTTTTCAGCCATGAGGGGAGAAAGCTCTCTGGGACTGTAATCTGACAATGTGCTCCACATTTGCCAGTACTAATAGGGTACTTACTAAGCCATCAGCCTCCCCTTTACGTAATCTGCAGGCTGATACTTTCCCATGTAAGGCCCTGTCATTGTCTGTGAATGACAAATACACAGGGCAGGCTAGAGGCAGTGAGATGACAAAAGGAAAGAATAAAATACACTCACTTGCAGTCCTGGAACTTCTAACTTACTCTGTGGTGCCTGGAGTAAACCCAAACAGCCCTGCAAACTTCTGCCAGCTGCCAACAGCAGTGGAGAATCAAAATGGTGAATGGAGGTCAGTGAAAAATTTGGCCTTTCTAGTTGAGTCTCATTGCTTTAGCTCACACTCAATGGATGGAGGAGAGGTTAAGGGCAAACAGAGCTCAATTTCCAACCTGCATAAAAATCTTCTCATTCTGGAATGATTGTCTTTCAGATTGTTTTGTTGGCTTTAGAGCTCAACTTCACACTCCAATGGTGCCACGAAGGTGCTATAAAAGCTGCATCCAGTTCACAGATCACTGTGATTAAGTGATCAATAACTGCACATTGCTCAACTTAATTTATATGACTTTTGCCCTGGGCTGAGGTTGACTTTCACAAATGGATGTGGATAACTACCTTGTGACAATAACCGGTTGCTAATACATCAGAGAACCAAAATAGAAATGAAGCCTCTAACACTGACAATACACAGGCTTCCTTCTTGAAAAAGACATACTCATTCCAGACATCTCTATTAGTTAAACAGGAAATGTATCTATAAAGAAAAGTATGTTGTAATGCACTGCACAGCACTACATTTAGTTTTCCTGCATCTCGAGGAAGTCCTCAGCAAGAAAAAAAGAAGAGAACCTCTTAAGCCAAACTCTAGGAATAAGCTATATTTCTTCTAATTAAGGAAGGTGGTTTAGTACTCACCCACCAGCAAGAAGAGGAAGAATGAAGACACTGCAGATCTACAGCTTCCCAACATGCTGGCTCATAGCTGCTGAAGTATATGGCCTCACTGCCTCTCCCCCCAGTAATACAGGAAAAAAAAAAAGTGTTATTGCAACAGGACCTCACATTCTGCCCAGTGAATGTCACACTTGCTAAAGTTACCACAGCTTTGAGCTCAACAGTGCTCTGCCTGCTGCCTGGATGAGAGCCATGTTTGAAGCGACAACAATGAGTTCCCGGGGGCTGCTCTGATCTCTCCCAGAGAAGATGCCGAAAATGCTCTGAGAGCAGAGGGAAGATCATCTGTTGTTTTTTGCTTTGGCCTTGTATAAACCAGAACTTTGGGTTGAGGTAAAGAAAATTCCAGATTCTCAAAAGGAGATGTCTCTTCTGCTTGAGGTGAGAAAGAGCGTTGGCTTAATTTTCTGAGAAGCTGGACTCCTACCATCCTAATTCACCATGAAAAGAAGATGGAAATTCATTACCTTTGTGGCTATATGCACACGGTGTTTATAGGTAAATTGTATTTCCCAACATATTTTTTCCAGTGCAGAAATTATTCTTTTCAAATAAAAGTTGATTACTTAAATTCCATTTACATCAAGCTTATCTGTGCCACCAGGGTGGAGGGGACAACTGTTAAAGCAGGTGGGCTATCTACAGAACTAGCAGGTGTGCTCTGGAATGGAACGTCTGAGTTTACACAGAGGTACATACACGGAACTGGTTTTGGAGAAGAGTTTCAGCAGCCCCAAACCCTCACCTGCAGCACCCAGACCCGACAGTAGTGCTACTGCTGGGCTGAGCACATGCCACTCTCGCTAGCTGGCTGACTCCTTTTCCCTCACCTGTGGGATTAGATATTTCAGCACACCTTTCCAGAAGCCTGCTGGCTTTATCTAATTATCTTGCTTCAGCACTTTTCAGATTATGGAATTGTACTTGAGTATCCAGTAAAGACTCAATTCCACATCTGTTAAAGCAAAAAAGCACAATTCAGCTGGAGAGGCATAAGTATTTCTGCTTTTCTTCTTATTTGAAAGTAAAAAGGACCCTAAAAAAAGTCACCATTACACCCTGAGGAAATCTGTCATCATGCTACTGTCATATGGCTTTGTTGAATAAATTTTTAATAAATTCTGTGATCTACATGTGGATGCTCCACAGTAACCATTTCAAGAAATTCCACATCTGCCTTGCAAAACTCTGCTGATCAAACAACATCATGAGAAAAAACCCATTCCTTGAGTAACCATGAGTTGCTCTAGCTTTGATGTGGTGACATCTGTATCAGCACAAGCAGGGTAGTCTAGAGGGAGTACGGCTAAAGGAACCTAAAAGGCAAATACTTCTTCTCTGAAATGTCTTGGGAGAGAGTGAAGACCTGGGATTAAAAGGAAGGAATAACTCTAAAGTAAACCATATAAAGAAAGGAACTGGGATGAAGTGCAGAACAACGTGGCACTTCAGTAGAGAGCTGGAAGGCAGCTTGTAAGGGTCTTCTGAAGGAAGTACTGCCATAGTATTAAAAAGCAAACCCAATATATCTATGAAAGGAAAAAAGTTAGTGGAATCAAAAACAATCAAAAGTTTGAGGAGGGTATAACCAGCAAAGTCAAAGGCACCTGGCAGATCGAGAGAAACTGGGACCGAGTTACTGGCTTAGAGTACTGGCCATGACTGTGTGTCAGAGAAGTCAGTGTGGGTAGATGGAGCTGGACCAAAAGCATTCCAAACGGTGTCTGCTTTAAACCCAGGTACTGGTGTGTTTCTAAAAAAATCTTGAAGGGTGTTGTGATCAACATACTAGTATTGTTCCTGCAAATGCTGTTTACGTTCATTTCATCCTGTAACAGCAAACCTCTCGTGAATCCTCCATTTAAAATAGGACATACTTGAGCAAAACTGTCAGGTCAGTCAGCTTTTAACTGAGGGAACACGGAGGGGTTTTAGTATTGCTAGCAGCCATGAGTTGAACAGGAAACTTCTCCCACTTGATTCCCAGTCACCCTGCTTCACTCAATATGATTCACAGAGAATCTCAGTTTTTGTACAAAAAGAAAACTGGTCCCCTGAGTTTTGTTGAGAAAAGTCTAAAAAAAAATTGAGTTTCAAAGGCCCAAATCAAGAATGCAAGTGACAAAAATTAAATAAAACACACATTTTTTTTACATTTTCTTGTAAATTTTGGAGACTGACAGTCAGGGGTGTTAAAGCTGTCCTGTCTGGGCCAATGGCTGGGCAGGGACTTCTGCCACAGGGACTTTTGGCATCTTTGCTAATGTATCAGCGGATAGATATCACTGGGCCCAGAGATGTCCCTTCAGGGAGAGCCTCAACTTGTTTTCAGTGAGAGAAAAAAGGAGAACAGGAAGAAACAGCACTGCCCTGCCAGGCTGCTCTACTCCTTCTCCTGGCCATCCACCCATTCCTTTTCATTGTCTACCAGCCAGCCACCCAGTGGAGATTTCTTTTCACATCACAGGGCAAGGTGACCCAAGAGCATAAATCTGCAAGCCATCAACGCTCTGGTTCAGTCTCCTGCTCTGAGGGGCCCTGTTTCATAGAAGGCTGGAAGGGACCTCAAGGATCATTAGGTCCAGCCTTTCTTGGGAAAAGCACAGTCTAGACAAGCTAGCCCAGCACCATGTCCAGCTGAATCTTAACAGTGTCCGATGGTGGGGAATCCGTCAATTCCCTGGAGAAATTATTCCAATGGGTGACTGTTCTTGTTGTGAAAAAATTTCCTTTTGTGGCCAGTTCGAATCCGCTCAGGTGTAACTTGTATCCCTTACCTCTAGTCTTTTCCATGTGACTCCTTGTAACAAGGGAGTCTTCATCTTTTTCGTGGCCACCCTTTAAATACTGGAGTATGGTGCCAAGGTCTCCCCTTAAACCTTTTCTCAAGGCTGAACGAACCCAATTCTCTCAGCCTTTCCTTATATGGCAGCTTCCCAGTCCTTTGATCATCTCTGTGGCCCTTTTCTGGATCCTTTCCAGGCTATCCACATCTTTTTTTTTTACATAGTGGGGACCAAAACTGAACACAGTATTCCAGGTGTGGCCTGACAAGCGCTGTTGGGTGCCGCCTAACTTGGAGCCCAGCTTTTCAGACCTCCGGGTGCTCGCCGTTTGGGCAGAAACCCCTCGGTGCAGCTCAGCAGCTTGTAAAACGAGAGCCCCGAGTTTCCTGAGAGGAGTCCCCCACCTTTCACTTCTTTTATTTCACCCGGCCCCCCGCTCAGCTCGCCCAGCCCGCAGCGGGGCGGGGGCAGGCCTGCTCCGCCTGCTCCCCTCCACACACCCGCGGGGCAAGGCGGCACAGCCGCGTCCACGGACAGGGTGGGGACGAGAAGCCTGGCCCCGAAACGGCCGCTCAGACCCCGGCTTCTTGCGGCGGCAGCGCCGGGGCGCCTGAGGGGTGCGCAGCTGAGGGCGCGTTTTCCTTTCCCTCCCTCTCTCCCCCCCCCTTTCTTTCCTCCCTACTCCGCCTCGGTGTCCCCGTGGAGCGGCCTCTCCCGGCCGTGCTTTCCACTGAACAGCCCCCACCACCACCACCACCCCCCCGTCAGATTCAGGATCCGCTGCTGCAGCCCGGACGCTGTTTAATCAGCTGCCGGAGCCGTGCACAAGGGGAGGGCGGCGGGCGCGCCGCTTTCAGTCAGGAGGGAGGCAGTTAACGCCGCCATCCCTCCACCCCCACCCCCCGCCTTCAGCTCCCCGCAGCCAGTAGTTTTTCCTGCTACAGCCCTCAAACTTTCCACCAGTTCTGAGGCTTTGTAAATTAACCCTTGTGGAAGCCGCTGAGGGGGTTACGGGAGCTGGCCGAGGGAGGCGATCAGAGCGCCGGGGCCCTCTCCGCCCTCCCCTTGACAGCTTCCCCTTCTCGGCAGCGGCAACGGCGGCGGCGCTCGCCCTTGGCCACCGCCTCCCGCCTCGGGTCCGCGCCCCACGGCCCGGCCGGCGCCTGCCCCTTTAAATGGCGGCCGCGGCCCCGCCGTGCGCTCCGCTGAAGCAGTTAGTGGGCGCTGCGCCGCCCTCGCCCCCCTTCATGGTAAGCGCCGCGGTCAGTGCGCTCCCCGTCGGCCCTCGCCCGCCCCTCCGGCGGGTTCCATGCCCTCGGCCGCTGCCCTGCAGCGGCCCGCCGCCGTGCCACCTCCCGGGCGAGCCGGACGGCGGCGGCGGGCTGCGCAGGTAGGTGCCGGGGGCGGGGAGCCCCGCTCCTTCCCCTGGGGGACGGGACGGGACGGGCTGGCTGCCCCGGGGTTGGCCCTCCCGGGCAGCGCCGGAAAGCAGCGCCCGAGGGTGCGGGGCCGCCGGTCCGCTCCGCTGCCACCAACCACCGCCCCGAAAGTTTGATTGGGGAGAGGCGGCCACGGCTCCGGGGGTGGCGGCGGCCCTCCCGGCGCTGTGGGCCCCCGGTGAGGAGGGGCGGCGAGTGTCCCGCGGGACTACTGCGGCCCCCGGCGGGAGGGGCCGGGCTCTCGGGTACCGAGAACGGTCTGGGGAGAGACCCAGCAGCGCTGCGGGGCGTGGGGGGGGTCGGCTTCGGGGTTACTGAGGTAGCCGCTGAACTCGGGCGGTATGGCTGGTCGGGAGCCTGGCTCCTGTGGCATTGCCGGGTCTGCCCTCTCTGCGGGAAGCCGGGGCGGCGAGCAGCAACTGGTGGGAGTTGCAGTAGGTCCGTGTGTTTGCGTGGAAAACCCGTGGAGATCGGCCCGGCTCTCACGCCACGTAGCCTGGGGTGTCTCCGCTTTCTGCCTCACCCCGTTGTCTTCTCTGGTGTCACCCCAAGCCTGGGCCACGGGTTTGGCTGGAGCCTCGGAGGAGCATTGGCCCAGCTTGGCAGGGCGTTCGCACCTCTGCCTCGTCACAGGCATCCGTGTGTGCCAGCATCGTCTTGGCGCTGTGTCCTTTTGGACTCGAAATCCAGCTTCGTCTCTCATTGACAGATCCAGTAGTACAGGTGGTGTTAGTTACTGGTTAGGGCCCTGGACTGGTTTTGTCCCAGTTTGTTAGGTGGCTTGGGATGAGTGTCTTTCTGTGGGTCAGTTTCCCTTAAAAAAGTAAAACGGACCTCCCAAGTGAAGAATGTTGCTATCAAGGCAGAATGCTACAGGAGGGTGCTATCTTCATAATTCTAAGTAGAACTATTTCCCTCTGGGATGTTGCACGTGTATTTATATACAACAAAATATTTATGGTGGAACCAATGTTAAGTATACATACTTGATGTATTTGTATTCTAATACACGTCAGAAAGTTAGTAAATGGTGCACCTGCATGACCTCTCTCAAGTTGTGAAAGGCCTCAGAGATTCTATAGATGTTCTGCATGTTATGCGCTGATGTCTCATGTTGGTTATTCTAGCTCTAAATGTCTGTGCAGCTTCAAGGTGCAAGCTGAGGGGCTGCTGTGGAAATAAAATACTTGGATAGAAGAGCAAGTAGTAATTATGTGTAGTATACTCTTGGAAAAAAATGTAAAACCAAGGAAAAGGCTGTTGGTAGGAAGTGTTTCCATGATGCTTGTCTTGATTAAACTAGCATGTGAAGTTTCATTTAATATATAGTTGTTAAATGGATTAACGATCTTATTTCACCTTTCTCCTCCATTGTTGAATTACATACCTTGCTTCTTTGTTCACAGGAAGTTCATGAAGTGGATCATGGTCTTATTAGCCAGCTACTTGCTGATTCAGAGCAGACTCTCAGTTCATGCACAGAGAAAATGCAGGGTCCTGCTCAGTATAGCTGGAGTGCTGACTGGAGCTTTTGGGTAACGTGACTTATCTTTTTATTTTATAAATGTAATACGTGTATATTTTAATTTATATATGTGTGTGTATGTACTAGCTTTATATCTGTATTTCTCAAGTTGCTTTGTAGTCATGAATTAGTAAAATGCTCTCCACCCATGTAGTGAGGTAGGTAATTTTATCATTATCAGCTTACTAACGTGTAAGCTGAGACTGAAAGGGGGTGAAGTTGCTTACCTGATGTCACATATCAAGGTAGTGACAGGATTTCTGGCTTCTGTGCCCCGTTCTTTGCGTGGAACTTCATGACTATATCCCATGTCTCTTTATGCCTTTAGAAAGACATTTTTGATGCTTTCCAACAGTAGGGGCTGAATTCTGATTCTTGGTATTGGGTAGTTCTTCTGATGTGCTTTCCTAGTGTCTGTTTTTTGTCAGGTAGACACATTTGTTTTCTGGCAGAGTAAACAGGCTTTCTGTGTTCTGTGTAAAGAATGGGATTTGTGAACAGGAAGGGCAGAAAGGAGGGCCTCAATTTTGCCTCGCTTCATCAAGGTGCCTCACTGGAAGTGGAAGGTGTAACAACAAATGCTGGTTTTTTCTCATGGTTTTGGTGGATTTAGTTTGTTTCTTTGTGTTTGTTTTTGTTGTTGTTGTAGTAAACTTAGAGTTTGTTTGCTGTTAGTTTGGTGGATGGGTTGCTGCTGTTAGATAGGGAAGGGAAACACTTGTGCATGGAGCCACAAATAACACCTGATCTCGTGAGAGACTTAGACTGTCAGTGCCGTGCGGAAGGGAATCTGACTCAGGTTCTGCATCAGGTGGCCTTGCTAAATTGGCATGCTTCAGCTTGCATAGGGACATCATCTGGACTACTCTGTCCTTGTCCTGTTGAGGTCATCAAAGTGTTCATTGTGCTCAGCAGGTGAAAGATTAAGTAACTAGCAAAGGCTATAGGGAATCTGTGGCAGAGCTGCGAGCAGAACTGGAAGTTCTTATTTCCCAACTCCTTATTTATAAATCTTGCGTCTGTCTCTTCATCCCTCCTGTTCAAACTAAGCATATGTCTAGATGGTCAGAACATTGACTTTTGCATCTCAGGCCCTAGCATAAAATTTCCCCAAAATGCATGTATAGTTTTAAACTGAGCAACAGTAGTCTGGAGCCAATGGAAACGGGACAGGCCAAATGAATCCCAGCGGGTCATAGAACTGTGTTGCTGGAGAGCAAGTACTTGGGTCATTCAGGATTTTCTCCACTGTTCCTACAGTGACAAAAGACGATACAGGGCCATTCTGCCTGTGCCCAGCTGTATCTCTGCACTTGAATTGATAGCAAATCATGCTGGGCAGGCATTGTAACTACTAGATATGCTGTCATTAGATGGTAAATTGGATTGTGTAAACTAGCTCTTGATGGCTTGTATACAACTGTTAATGCAGTTGGTAGCTTATGTGAGGAAGAAATCTGTTTAGGTCTTGGGGTCAGTTTGTTGGACTTCCACTCAGCAAGTCAATCTTTCCTTGCTAAGCTTGGCAATCTAAAATAGACAATAAAGTATAGTATATAAAGAATGTAACTGTGCTATTGGCTTTGCTTTTTTAGGTTTGAGGCACATGCTGAAGGTTAGAAGCTCTTTGAACAGAGCTCTGGGCATGTTCGGTGCAGGGTATTGTGTGCCCTCACAGTGCCGCTTTCTGCTTCCTGTAGTAATGCACACGTGTAACTTCAGGGGAACAGGATATTTCAGCACACTGACAACTGCTGAGTATGAGGCGTTCTCTAGTATGATTGAATGATTGCCTTCTGTCTGATTTATGCTTCAAGACCGCAGGATTTGTTTGAAGTTAGTGTTTATCTGGTTCTGCAAATATGACCTTGCAGTTAAGACAAAGGAACTGTGTAAATACTTGCCTCTTGTAAGGTAGTGCCGTGGCTTGTAAAGTTCTAGCTGTACCGTTTGTCACGGATTAGTTTTAAAAACCTCTACCAGTCTGGTTATCAGAGGCTGGTACTCATTTTCTCAGCCTCAGGGAGATTGAATTTACAAGTAGCAAAAAGCAGAAAGTCACAAATTCAAGGCAAAAATTAAGCCAGGCTAACTAAAATATTATGTCATTGGCATCTTTCCCTGCTCTTCTAGACAGAAAATGTGTTTTAATAACTTGCGTGGTTGATGATCAGCTGCTGACTATATAAACAAATCATTAAAAACTCCCTAAATACTGAGTCATAGTAAATGTGTAGGTGATAACACGGGAGGCAGTTTGTTGCACTGTGCGAAGCATGTGTCACTAACATTTGACAAAAGATGATCTTAGTATCCCGTGGCAGGTGTGGATTTGTTATGCTCATTCCTACTCCTAAGTCAGTAGAACTAAGGAATTGCTACAACAGCAATTCGAGGCTGTGATAGGATCCAGGAACCAGCTTTGTTGCCGGGGTTATTTGCTTTGAGAGGTTGCACACTACTGACAACTTCTATTTGCTCCAAGGACTCATTTCTACTCAGTATGTACTCTTGCTTCTCTGGTGATGGAAGCCAAACACGGATGTTAGAGCCTGACTGGTTTGACTTCAATTTTTCATGGATTTGAGTGGGAGTAGGCAGTTGTGCCATGCCTCTGGAAGTCAGGCCAGGTATTGTGAATGCCCCATAGGCGCTGTGAGCACGTGTAATTAGCAGCAGGCTAGGGTTGGGAGCCTCTGGGATACTTTCTTGGCTATGGTGAGTAGGGAGAAAGAAGGGTAGCAGGAAAGGAAGAAAAGAGAATCCTGCTATGCATGATTACTCCCCATCTATAAAAGAAGTAATACTTTGGGGAGCTTTATTGAAAATTTTTCAAAGTATTGATTTTCTGCACTGCTATAAGCAATTCTTAAACTGGAAGCGTTACTAACTTTTGTTTTTAGGGTGCGTGAGGGTGTTTTTTTGATCAGTTTTTTGTTTGGTGTGTTTTTGTTCTTGGTGTGTGGTTTTTATTTGGTTTTGTATTGGGTTTTTTTGGGGGTTTTTTGTTGTTTTTTTTTTTTTTTGAAGACCGTTCCCTGGAAGTGAATGAAGCTAGACTTCTATAATCTAACTGGAGGAAGAGAAGAAAGCTTACTTGCAAACTTAATCTCAGGACTTTCCCTCTTTACTGGAACCTGTAAAGTTTGTATCTACTTTTGATTAAATTTTTAGTTTTGGCAACTGCACATAGAAATGATGAAAGTCAAAGATGGTTTGGAAACTAAGTTACATCTGGAATTCTTACCTCAAGATTCTGAATTCACTTCTTATCCTTTTTACACTCTTCATACCAAAATATAATTGAGTTTAATATCCTTGGAAGAAGAAACCTGTAAGTTTTTAAGTGTTCTACTGTGATGAAGAAGGTAAAGGTGAATGAGGAAGCTAATGAAGAAAGGATCCTTGGATCAGAAGTGGGGGTGTTCTGTCTGGGGACTCTAGTTGCTATTAATAAACATTCAAAGGAAGTTCATATATTTCTGCAATAAGAAGAATGCCTGTGGAAAGAAAGAACAAAAAAGTAAGTCCTTCCCTTATGAAAAGGTAGTTGGAAAGTGTTGAGATCAAATGAGCATCTCCCAGAAAATGGCTTTAATCTAGGAGGCTTGTTTAAGAATTTGAAAATGAGGTTTCAAGCAGGTGTTGGAAAGATAAATATGGAAGAGTTTAAAAAAGCTAATTTGATTGCAGTGTAATGTCAGGTTAAAGAGTTGGTCAGTGTGAAGGAACATGAGAATAGAAACAAATGTGATGACAGTGAAAAGTGAAAATAAGCCTTTTAGTTTTCGTTAAAAAAAGAGCAAGTGAGGTTGTACAAGATTTAGAAAAGGATTTTGAGTTTTTGCAAACGTGGATTTGGTTTCTGTGAGAAACAACTAGTCTGTGGGAGCATCTGAGAATATGTATGCCAAGAATATGATAAACATATGACTCAAACCTGCACAGGAGAGATGCAGGTACACATTACACATGGGAAGATTACTTATTGCAGCACAGATATAAGTTGACACACTTTCAGGGCTCAAGACTAGTAAGGATTAGATGAAATATTTATGGCATCTGTAGTTATCTGGGTGCTCCTTCCTTCCTTCCACCTTTCACTGAAGACCTACCCACTCTGGGCGTGGATAACTAGGCTTGTTAAATTGGTAACTTTGTTTTGGCAGGCTGGTATTTAGGGCCCTCTGACAGTTGCTTCATCTCTTGAGTTGTGTACTTGGTATGTTACTCTTGAAGAAAGCTTTTCTTTTCATCTGTGCCTCCCAATCCTTGAGCTGTGAAGGAGAGACATCATAGATTCTGACATGAGAGGAGGATTTTTAGCCTCCTTTTTATTTGCTGGTATGAAGCAGTCTGCTAAGGAGCATGAAAAATGGGTGAATGATCTAGGTGTCCAAAGAGAATAAAAATCTTAAGCACCCTTACATTGTGGAGTTTTGTTTGTTCTTTTGGATTTGGTTTTTTTTTCCGATTCCGTGTTTGGGTTTTTTCTTGTTGATTTTGATTGTTTTTTCTGAAATTTCATAACTGTAGTCTAAATAGCTTTTGCTGTACTTGATTGTTTACTTATCTGGAATCTCTAGAATAGGTGCCTTCCTATGATAGCTCTGATTATACAGAAGCAGCATTTTAAAGTAGTAAAGATAAACTGTGTGGTTCTGACTAGCCCTTGAATGTGTCTGATTAGACTGAAGTGTTTTTCTTAGTACTTTTCACTCTGGAAATCTCTTTATTGCTGTTGGTGCAGCTCCAAGCAGCTTACTACTTGTAGGTCTGACTGCCATTAAATTTCAGCCTGTTCTGAACAAAAGACTGTCTGTTGGTGCCCTGTGTAATAAGCTTTCCCCAGCTGCAGCAGTGAGAAGTTCTATAGAATATGAATTATTATTACACACATCTAAAGAATTAGTTTAGAACCTGAAGATTAAGTTTAATGCTTAAGGAAGAAGGTGCTTCGGATTCATGTGATTTATGTTTTGTTTTTGTTTGTTCATTTTGTGGTTTTGTTTTTGTTTTTGGTTTTTTTTTTGGTTTGGTTTTTTCAGTCACTGGGGGTTAAAAAAAAAAAGGCATTATAGTTCAGAAAATAAACATAGGGTTGGTTGAATGGTGATAGTTTATTAATGCAAGAGCAGTTCATAGCTTGTGGAATCAAAGGTTTAAAAAGCAACTTTAGGAGCTGGAAGCAAGCTCATTTTTTTTGGTCTTTGTAGTTTGGTTACAGCTCTCTTGTTCAATACTTCTGCAAACAATCAGTGGTGTAGCACTGTCTCTTTCAGGTCTGCTACAGGTGAGCTACTTGCATCCCTGTGGAGAAAAAGACAGGTAAACAAAACTGTACAGGATATGATTGGGTAGTGGTACATTTAATGATGTCATTAGCAGCAACTAGGAGTAGAAAATTCTCCAGGAGATGTTTAAGAAAAAAACCATAATCAAAATCTGAAATAATCTGAGGTTTAGATGATTTGGGACACACACTTACCTATCAAAAAACCTAAGAGTGTTCTAGGCAAGAGTATATGGGTTTTCTGCTAATCACTCCTGTGTAATTTATAACTTGTGTCATCCTATGTAGTAGATGATTATGCACTGAGTTATGTCAAGATTCCTTAGTGACACTGGCAGCATTTTAGAAAGTACATGGAGTAAATGTGTGTGGGTTTTTTGGTTGGTGGTTGTTTTTTGGTTTTTTGTTTTGTGTGGGGTTTTTTTGGATAGTGCATTCTTACTGAAGTTTCTTGCAGTGTCAGTATAGCCTGCGCTTGGGATATTTGTGTATTTGTTACTGCAACCCCGTAAAGCCCTTAGGGAAATGACAAATAAAGTCATTCAGGACTTGGGCCTGCTCCTACAACCTCTCATCTGCTTCTGTTTTCTGCTGCGGCTGCCTACCAGGACTCAAGATATTTATCACCCTTTGTTCAGAATGAGTGGAGGTATGTGATCCTGAAACATGGTGTGTATGCAGCTGATCAGCTGGTACTGATACACATGCCTCCCAGTAGCTGACCCCTTACATTTCATTTTTTGATTAAGTTGAAGAAAAATGATGTATGTTGTGTCTTTGCAGAGAATGGTTCAATCAAAACTGGTAGCACCTTTTAATGTGGAAATAACTAAGAGTAAAATCTGCATTTGGTTTCCAAGGTAGAAAAGGAAGAGATGAAGCCAGGTATTTCTTAGGAAAAGTAGTTTTGGGACAATTGCTTGCTGGGTGCTATCTTCAGTGTAATTTCAAATGCAGATCTTTTTTACTGACCAATATTTGAGGACTGTTGCTAAACTTAAAGACAGATCAGTGATGCCAGAGAGCAGTTCTGGCAAAGTAAGGAGGGAGAAGTGCAACTGAGTTATGCCATTCTTTTGCTTCTGAATCTGCTACTTTTGTATTAAGCAATCTTAGGGGGACTTGGTTCCAGGTAAGCAAGACAAGAGTTCAGAACTAGTGTCTTACTTTATTGTATGAGGTTCTCTTCCAAACTACCCTCTCCCCTCCAATAAAAAAATTGTGGGCCCCCCCCCTTTATTAAATGCATCAAGTAAGTCTAAAGGCAAGCAGCTTGCATTTTTTTTTTAATTATTTAGGCAGCCTGCAGTGAAAGATCAGGTGAAGGAACAGATGTTGTTAACAAATAACGTTGGTTAATCGTTTCACACATATGCTGTAGGAAGAAATATGAGTCAGGTGAAACTGCTGTTCAGAAAGGAATGTTTTGTTTTTTTTTCCAAAAGGAAATCATCTTGCCTGAGCTTTTAATTGCCATTGCATAATATTAGTTAGTACACGTATGGCTGTTGAAACCTGGACAATGTAGTTACAGGACTCAAAATTAAACTGGGTAGTGAACAGGTTGTCTGAACTAAAGGGTAACATTGTGCTGGGAGGGTGAAAAGCTTGCTTCAGTTACACAATGTTAAAATAGTAACTTGTTTATACAAACACAGCTTAGTTGTATGAAGTTTGGTTTAGAACTTAAAGTATCACAGGGTTTTTTGTTGGAGTTGGGGTGGTTTTATTTATTTTATTTCCTGTTAAATCCTTGCACAGTAACTGAAATTACTAAAGCAAAAAAAAAAAGATTTGCTCCTGAATGCTGCATCTTTGAAGTCAGGAAAGTAGGTACAGATCCACAATTTTTTTCCCCTAAAATAAGGAGCTAGACACTTAAGACCCTTGTGAACTTGTCTTGCACTTGCATCTCGGGAAGGCAGAATGAAACACGGTCACTGTCAGGGACATTCTAGGCATAACTTTACTACTAGGTTCCAAGAAGTTATTACTAGCTATGGGTGGTATTGATGAGGATGCTGAGTAAATCTGAGATTGGAGCATCTTACCTTCTGGAACCTAAAAGCACCTTAGTTTCCACTTCAGAGTTCGGGAAGATGTTTGTCAATGTAAATGTCCAAATGAATTTACTGTTTAACCTTCTTATTTAAAGTTTAAAGATTTGTTTCATCCAAAACTCAGAGGTACTTGGTAGCTGTTACATAAATAACTATATCTGAAACGGAAATTATCAGCCTTATTGCTAATTGTGAAAGCCCCAACTGAGGTGTTTAATGAAGATGGCGTTATCGTATAAACAGGAAATGCACTAAATCACTTCATGCTCAGGCTGCTTTTGAGGCCTGAGTCATGCTGGTACCCAGGCTTTGGCAGGACCTCTGAGATTGCTTTGAATCCTCTTACTGCCTGTCTGAGGGAAAGAAATGGCCAATTAGTATTTTTTAAATAGATTTGCCTCCCAGTTTTATAGATTTGCCTCCCAATATCTTGCTGCTCTTTCAGCACACAGAAATTCCCTGTGGTGTATCCTAGCTTTGCTTTGGGAAGGCAGAAGAGTTGCCTCGTTTTTCTGGTGAAACCAGTTCTTGTTATTTACATATGTAGCTGATCTTGACAGCAGAACTGTGGGCCATCCAAGGAGTCACCTCCCAGCTAGGTGCATGAAGACAACTGCTTAATCCTAGTGAGCATTTGTGGCTGGCAACATGACTGTAAATATAGCTCCATTGTGTTCGATTATCTTCTACTCTTAGGCATTTGGATTTAAATCTGATTATAGGCGTTATTAAAATGCCTTGAAATGCACTTTTCTGTTTCTTCTTTCAGCTTTCTCAGTAGGGCTGTGCTAGGAGAGGGATCTTCCTTCCCTGCTGTTGAGTCATTAGCTCTACATTCTGCCAAGTGCCCAAGGGGATCTGACTTGTAGGAGGCTGAGCCTTCCTGTGGGTGAGGTGGATGCACCATAGAGACACCTGTCTCCTATAGCTCTGAAACTGTACATGTGTTGTGATATCTTGTCGGGATGCAGTCTTGGAGCTGGGGGTGGGTGGGAGGTGCCATGCCGTAAAGAGGGTCTCCACAGCCCCTCACTGCTGTCGTGGCTCAGGGTTTGTGCAGGGTGAAGCTCTTGTGCAGCCTGCTGTTTCCTCTGAAGTCCTCCTCACTTCTGGATCAGCTCCCTACACAAACATCAGTCAGTGCCTGACTTCAGGTAGTTACTTGCAGAAATGCAGCAGGCAGGTCCTAGGTAAGACAGATGGAAAAGGACAGATGGCATAAAGACGGAAGACATGGATGCCTCTGTTCCCCTTTCAGATCAGAGAGAGATCTGATGGGCATGCAAAGCCCTGTATGTATCCCTTGCCTTAAAGTGTCTTCTCCTAGCCTATGAAGAACTGAGTTCTGGGCAGCTGGTGGAGAGGTGGGTGGTAGCATACTCAGTTTGGGAGCTTTGGTGTGCATGAAGCATGTCCTGATTTCCCCCCCACACTCTGGAGCTCAGACTGAGGAGGGATCTTAGCAAGGGTTTGACTTCTAAAGCAGACAAAAAGCACCTCTTTGCTGAGAGTAAGTTTGGGTCTGCAACGACTTACCAGGAGTAGATGTACTCTATCTTTAAGAGTGGTGCAGGGGTGGTAGCCTTCAGTGATGCAGAGTGCTGGGCACTGAGTGCTCTTTTCCAAGCTGGTGTTTCCCTGGTGATGGTATTTTCCTTTGCTGTCCCTTCAGGGACTTTAGTGAACTTGAAATGACCCATGCTTCTGCAGTTTGCCTCACTAAATCCTTTTAGATTACAGTGATTGGAGCTGGGCAGCTCCATGCCCCTCAACCTCTTAAGTGTTCTTTGACCATTCGCTTCAGCATTTGTGTACATATTCTGCAAGGCTAGTGTGTTTCATCCTGGTTTCCAAGCTGGTGTGCAAGAAGAGGCTGGCAGAACTCTAGCTCTGCTGGATGGTGTCCAGCACTGACTCGGAGCTAGTGGGTAAGAGAGCGGGAGCTGTAGAGACTGCCTGAGTGGTGGCCAGGGATTTGCATGGGCTGGAACAGGCTGCAGGCAGCTAGAGGAGGAGGTGTGTGTAGGGGGGGTGTGTGTGTGTCTTCTGACTTTGTTAGCTTCATGCTTCAGTCAGTTTTATTTCTGAAATGGAGCATATGCTTTGCTCCTCACTGTAGGTTTCAAACTTGAGATTTTTGTATCCAAATTAGAGTTCTTATGAAAAGTACATTGGCTTCACCGTTTAAAAATGCTTCAGAAGGCATATTTGCAGAAAGTACTGGGTACTACAAAGCAATAAATTGAATAAGCATGGAATATTATCAATCCTTTTTTTTCTTTTATTCCCCAGAGAAAAGTCTTACAATACTACTAATGTCAAGAGGCTTTTTTTATCAATAAGAGGGTTATCAGCCTGTTTCCCGAGGACCTCGTTGGAATAGCTTTAGCTGATCCCTGTTTCAGTGAAATGTAATGGCTTGTGAAATTGAGCTAACTCTGATGGGATCTTGAAGGAGAAACTTGGGAGAGTTCCTCACATTCGAAAATGAAATACTTTGTTGCAGAATTATTCTAGATTTTTTTTATATTTCTAAAAATCATTTTTCTTCAATCTTATTTAACTGGTTGTGCAACTTAAAGTTCTCTGAAGAAAGACCTTTACATTTTCCCTTCCAACTTTTTAAAGTTTTCGACTTTTATTTCTGCTTGGAAAGGAAGCCAAATTTAAAAATCCTTCACAAGAATGATACTTTAATTCTATTTCTAATTATATAACCTGGTATTAGCAGCATAGTACCCAGTATTTCATATGATGCTAAATTTTCTTGTCTGTCAAAATTGTAACTGTGACAACTTTGGCTGTGGATGCTGCAGGCTCTTTTCCAAGCTGTGCTCCAACATGATTTGATATTTGTACTTATACAGGAGAAGCACAAGTATGAGACCTTCTTTCCTGCTCTTGAAAGGACAAGGTAGCAGGTGAAGTGCAGGAGATGACAAGGCCTTTTTTAAGCAGGATTACAATTCAGCCAAGTTCATACTGCACCATGAGGTAACCAGTCGTGATACAGGCCTTCCTGGTCAGTTAGTTGACCAGGGCTGCTTTTCAGGAAAGGATGGGATTATTTTACCACATTTCAGGTCAATGATGGCTTGATGAGACTGGACTACTGTTGAGGTGCTGTGGGAGCTGTGCTTTTGATAAAAGTCTTTAAAATAAATAGGAGCAGTCCCCCTTCTGGAAGTACCTAATTCAGTCATTTTCATGACACAGGGTGTCAGATACTTTCTAAGTGGGCATCCAATATTTCAGAAGCTCTCCATAATGCTATAGTTCTGAGACATTTCTTCCTACATGTATTTTTAGAAGCTACCACTGTTACTGATAAATAATAATCTAACATTTTTAAACAGACTAAAAATCTCCATGCAGAGGACTGAGGACTCTGTCCTCTGTCTTTAGCCTTGTTTATGGGATGTCATAGGATTTAGAGACAAACAATCCCCCCCCATCACAAAACAAAAATACCAAAAGCAGCCTCAAAATAAAATCATTAAACCCACAAACAACCCCCTAGAAAATACAGTAGCTTGAGTATTTGCTCATGACCTGTATTTTAATGTCCCTCCCTTGAAATTTTACATGTTGTATTTCCAACAGAATAAAGACAGTTGTACCAAAATTCTTACTGGATGCTGCTTTGCCTGTACACAGATACCACTGAAGGAGAACTGCCATTGTTTTTTCTGCTCAGTCACTAAGAAATGTTGAAATCTGTTTCTCCTTTAGCATCTGCAAATAATAGGGGGGCTGGGCTGCAGAAGGGGATGTAATGACCCTAGTGCACAGCCCTCTGCCTGCCAGTGGCCCACGGGAAGAGTGCCCTGTGCTTTTGAGCCTCCCCTCTCCAGAGAAGTTAAGGGTGAATGAAGAAGAGCATATGATGAATGTAAGTAAAATAGTCCTGACTTCTTAAACTCTTCACCCTCCCACTGTGGTTTTGAGCTTGCTTCCATTTCCTTGAGAGCATGGGAACTTTTTGGAAAGCAGGTTCCTAGGGAATACAGAGGCTGAGCTAACCCTGGCAACAGCTGCTTGGTTTTTTAGCTTGCTTGCTTGCTTGCTTGTTTGTTTGATGTGTTTTGTTTTGTTTTGGTTTGCTTTTTTTATTGGTTGACATGCCTCATATGACCTATGAATTAAATAGAACTGTGTGGATAATCAGGTGTGATCAAATAGCTCCTTATCTAAAAAAAAAAAAAAAAATAGTGGACACTGTACACATCCAGTCCCCAAGTGCACAGTGTAGGGTACACAACACAGTAAGTCACCTTGAGTAAGGTGGTGTTGCTCTTGAGATCCCACGAGTGGTGTTTTCTCTGTGCTTCAAGAGAAAGAAAAGAACAGTAAGTTACTGTTAGTAATGCTTATGAGTACTTAATAATTAAAAGTTATTGCTAACCCCAGTTTTTTCTGTGACTCTCAAGGAATGGTTAGTAAAAATAGATCAGTGTAACAGAGTGGATCCAGACGGTTTGCTTGTGACAGGGTAAACAGAATGAGTCTGACACTTTTAAAATAACATCTTCGTGCTTGTTTTCAGAAGAAATGGAAAACTGTGCCCTAAAGCTGTGAAAAGATGAGAGACTGGTAGTCACGTGGATGTGAGCTTCAACTGTGATTTTTATTTAGTTAGTTAGTTTTGGTGCCTAAAAGCAAATGTGAGCCAGATTTATGTGTGTTTGCAGTGCCTCCTGCAATGCTACATCTAGCTCTCAAGAAGCACATTGAAAATAGGAGGGGATTCAGAAGAGCCATGAGAAAAAGTCTGAAAAACATCATTTTGCTAATAAACTCAAGAAACTTAATCCCTACCCCCAAAAGAAGATATGGGGTAATTTGCTCACAATCTGAAAATAATTTACAAAGTGAAGATTAACCACAGACCAGTAAAAGAACTATCCATAAGTAGGATGGATTTTGCCATTGGGGTGAATTTTAATTTAAGAAGGGAATTTTTTTTTTCTTTTGCAAAGGGAAATTTGGTCACTGCAGCTGTGACTTTAAAGCAAGAGCAAAATTGCAAGATAGCTGTGGCTTGTAGATATGATTGGATGGTCATAATGAACTTTTCTGAACTGTAAGAAATGGCTGCAGTGGGACCAACATTTTTCTGATGCAAAGGCTTGTCAGAATTGGCATGTTTTACAAGTAGCCTCAACAGAGAGACTGTTATCTTGGTGCACTACAGGATTTGTTCTTGTATTTGTAGACAAGTCTGCCTGAATCTTTTCTCAAGTATGTGAAGTCTTAAGTTTGCCTGCCTTACACTGCTAAGTGAGGCTTTTGTTCAGGGCTGTTAACTTGGCTCTCTCCTAGCCCAGTGAGGCTTTAGGCTCAAAGTGGGATGTTGGTATGTTTTGTTTGGTTTTGCTTTCATTGTATTTTCCTTGACAAGTAAGTCTCAATAATACATGTTGTCTAAAGTAGTCTTTTAGTATGAAATCAAACTCCTCTCTCACTGTGTGATGTTCTTCTGGAGGGTGTTTTCTTTGTCTTTCTCCTGGTGCTAAGAAGGCTTTTAGTTGAATTTGAAGGGGGGGGGGGGGGGGGG